>JBBPBX010072939.1:0-17946 GCA_038048925.1 Garcialebias charrua | reverse complement strand
ACACACACATATATATATATATATATATATATACAGTATATATATACTATATGGTAAATGGACTGTACTTACATAGTGCCTTTCTATCTGATCAAGATACTCAAAGCTCTTTACACTACATTCTGTGCCTCATTTACCCATTCATACACCACTCTACTAGATCTCTACAAAGCTAATTGAACAAATCATTCTACAAAGAATAATCAGAGCTTTACCACATTCGTACACCGATGGGACACACATCGGAGGCAAAGAGAGGTTCAGTGTCTTGCCCAGGGACACTTCGGCATGTGACTGCTGGTGGATTCGATCCCCCAACTCTTGCATTGGAGAACGTCTGCTCCAACCACTAAGCCACAGCCGCCCATAGTATGTTTGCCCTTTAGTGCGTTCAAAGTGCGTTCAGCACTTTGGTTGGCCTTGTTGCTGTGAGGTGCTTTTTAAATAAAGTGGTATATCGGCAGCACGGTGGCACAACTGGTAGAGCTGCTGCCTCTCAGCGAGAAGGTTGCCGGTTCAAATCCCGGTCCGGGGCCTTTCTGGGTGGAGTTTGCATGTTCTCCCCGTGCATGCGTGGGTTTCCTCCGGGTACTCCGGTTTCCTCCCACAGACCAAAAAACATGCTTGTTAGGCTGATTGGTGACTCTAAATTGACCCTAGGTGTGAGTGAGAGAGTGGATGGTTGTTTGGTGTGAGTGAGACAGGTCCCTCTTGTAAATGAGTCCCCATGACTCAACGAGGCTAGCCTGTATAAATAAAGGTTGAATGAATGAATGAATGAATACTGTAGTATGGTTTACATGAAAACCACTGTCTCAAGTAAGGTTAAATGCCTGAGTAAAGACCAGTTTTTGTGTGACTAGTGTTTGGTTAAGAATAGAGTTTTGATCAACACACTTTTGATCAACACTAAAGATTGTTGTTTTGGTAAGATCAATGGCCCTCATTCACGAAACTGTTCGTATTTTTATCCTAAATTTCTCCTACTTTTGTTCGTACGAAGCGTTCGTACGAACATGCCACGTCAGATTCAACAAACTCTTCTATCCCCAGGAAAAGTGTGTAAACGGGCTGCGTAAATTTAATGGCTCCCACCTGTTCTACCCAGCTGCTCGTGCACGCGAGAGGTTATTTACATAATTCCCACCCCTCAAAACACCATATAAGGATATAGTTTCCTGTCACCGCGAGCAGGAAGTGTCCATTCATTCCGGCTTTCATGCGTCAGAAAACACACAAACGCGGTCTTGACTCACTTTTGATCATAGTTCAGCCCCGGATCTGAGCCGCGCAGACCCACTTCTGATGACCCACTTCAATGCAAGATGCGCGATCCACACAGAATACAGATGACATCTGTGTGCACCCACAGCCAACAGGCAGTTTATATTAAAAATGACATGAAACAACTGTATAAGCTGGTTTCGCTTTTTTTTCCCCCTCTCTGCAGCGGAGCTGTGTGTGTGTGTGTGTGTGTGTGTGTGTGTGCAGCTCAGCAGAGGACCCACTCGTGCGGCGCGCACGGACCATCGGGGGGGGGCGCGCCACGAACGGTGGTCGACGTGGGGCGCGGGGGGGAGCCGCGCACCACGCGCGGGGGGCGACGTGGGGCGCGGGGGGGGGGGTTTGAAGCCGCTTTATTTTAATTTAACCATTTTGTGTCGTTGCATTTAATTCTTTTCAAACTCAGAATATTTTCTAAATAACGAAATATAAGTTATTAGTGAAGGAAATTCCGTCTGGATGACAGCAGACTGTCTGCTCGTAAATATACGACAGGTCCGGACCACACGTAGATTTTGTTCGTATCTGAAAAAAATCCTAGGATACGAAAACATTGTTGAATGCCACAAATGATCCTAAATCACTCGTACGCACAGTTTAAGAACAAATCTGTGCGTACGAACGGTTCGTGCATGAGGGCTGTCTGGGTAGACGCAGAGGTTGAGGCAAAGACCAGTGTCTGCTAAAGTGTGCTCACTGGGTTTAGACAAGTGTCCACAAAAAGAGTAAAGTCTGAGTAAAGACTTGTGTATGTGTAGAGAGAGTTGTTTAGGCACAACTCAGAGTCTGAGCAGAGATTGATTATAGCAGCTGAGGAGAGAGTTTACACTTTTGTTTTGGGTAAAAACTAGTTTCTGAGCAACAACTAGTGTCTGGTAAACTGTGGTCACTTGGTAAAAACTGGTATTTGGGTAAGACTGTCTGGGGTAAAAAAAAAAAAAAAAAGCTCTAAATGTAGAGACCAGTGTCTTGGGTAAGGACTGGTGTTTGGTTAGAGACAGATGTTTAAGGAAAGACCAGTGTCTGAACAAAGACACTACAAATTCTACATACTGTATTCTGGTCTGTATTCAGATTGGTGTTCGATGTCTGGCTAAAGCTGAGTGCCTGGTTAAATTCCTGTCTTACTCGGTTTTCTGCATCTTTAGATCTGATTTACGTGGTCTGGCTGTTCTTTGTGGTGGCGGCGTGGAACTGGAACATGTGGCTGATCCCTGTCCGCTGGGCATTCCCCTACCAAACTACTGAGAACCTCCACCTGTGGCTGCTGGCAGACTACACCTGTGACTTCATCTACATTGTCGACATACTGATCTTCCAGCCCAGACTGCAGTTTGTCCGTGGAGGAGATATAGTGGTTAGTGGACACAAAGGAACAGAAGTTTTTTTGGTTTTATCAGCTCAGGAATAGAACCATCAACCTGTTTGAACTGGGTTTTTATATATTTACAGTGTGATAAAAAGGACATGAGGGAACATTACATGACCACCGAGAGGTTTAAGGTGAGAACTAATCTATCCACAGGAAACATCTGTTTTACATAAATATGTATGTTTGTTCTCTTTTTAAATAAACTTCATATCAGAGTCAGAGTCAGAGAGTCTTTATTGTCATTTGCACCGCATGTGGTACATGAGATGAAAACGAGATTATGTACACGAGGTCCCAGTTACATCCAACAACAAATGAAAGAGAAAAACAGTAATAACATCTAGAACTAACTAAGAAAAACATCAACTAGTAATACACAGCAGCACGAACATGAGTTTGTATGAGCAGATGGTCACAGATGAACACAGATGAATACAGCAACAAGAAAACAGATCAGCATCAGTATGATGTGATATTTTGCAGTGTTTATTTTTTATTTTATTTTTATTTATTCATGAGTCTAACAGCCTCAGGGTAGAAGCTGTTCCTCAGTCTAGTGGTTCTACACTTGATGCTCCTCAACCTCCGTCCTGAGGGGAGTGGGGCAAAGAGTGAGTGTGCTGGATGAGTGAGGTCTTTCATGATGCAGGTGGCTCTTTTCCTGCATCTGGAGGTGTAAATGTCTGTGATGGTGGGGAGACTGACTCCAACAGACTTCTGTGCAGCCTTCACCACTCTCTGCAGAGCTTTCCTCTCTTCAACTGTGCAGCCTCCATGCCACACGTTGATGCTGGAGCACAGGATGCTCTCCACTGCACACCTGTAGAAGGAGGTGAGGACTGGGCTGCTCAGACCAGCTCGTCTCAGCCGTCTGAGGAAGTAGAGTCTCTGATGACCTTTCTTGATCAGGCTGGTGGTGTTGTTGCTCCAGCTGAGGTTATCATTCATTCATTCAACCTTTATTTATACAGGCTAGCCTCGTTGAGTCACGGGGACTCATTTACAAGAGGGACCTGTCTCACTCACACCAAACAACCATCCACTCTCACACTCACACCTAGGGTCAATTTAGAGTCACCAATCAGCCTAACAAGCATGTTTTTTGGTCTGTGGGAGGAAACCGGAGTACCCGGAGGAAACCCACGCATGCACGGGGAGAACATGCAAACTCCACCCAGAAAGGCCCTGGATCATTCATGTGTACACCCAAGTATTTGTAGCTGGAGACCACTTCCACTGCAGACCCACCTATTTTCAGTGGGGCATGGGTGTGTTTGTTCCTTCTGAAGTCCACAATCATCTCCTTTGTCTTCTTCACATTCATGTGAAGATTATTCTCTTTGCACCAGCTCTCCAGGTGTTCCACCTCCTGTCTGTAGCTGGACTCATCATTGTTTGTGATGCATCCCACCACCGCTGTATCATCTGCAAACTTAACAATATGACAGCCTGGAAGTGTGGCTGTACAATCATATGTGAGCAGAGTGAACAGAAGGGGGCTCAGCACACATCCCTGAGGAGAGCCAGTGCTGAGGGTTATGGTGGAGGAGGAGAAGTTGTGGATCTTCACGGACTGTGGTCTGTCTGTTAAGAAGTCTAGTATCCAGTTACAAATAGAGGGGCTTAGTCCAAGTGTAGATAGTTTGTCTATCAGAGTTTGGGGGATCATGGTGTTGAAGGCAGATGTGAAGTCCACAAAGAGCAGACGCACGTATGAGTCTTTCTGATCCAGGTGGGTGAGAGCAGTGTGGACCACGGAAGAAATGGCGTCCTCTGTTGATCGGTTCTCACGGTATGCGTATTGATGAGGGTCCTCATTGATGTTGACGGTTGCCTTGATGTGGGACATGACCAGTTTCTCAAAACATTTAGCGACTATCGGGGTGAGGGCCACCGGTCTATAGTCATTCAGACCAGTCACTGTGGAGCTCTTTGGGACTGGGATGATGGTCGCGGTCTTCAGGCAGGTGGGAACTGACTCCAGTGCAAGTGAGGTGGTGAAGATGTCAGCCAGCACCTCACAGAGCTGGTCCGCACATTCCTTCAGAACTTTCCCTGGGATGTTGTCTGGTCCGGTTGCTTTATGAGGATTAATCTTTCTGAGACTGCCTCTCACTTCTGCTGCGGACACCCTGAGATGCTCTTCATCTGGTGATGAGGTGAGTCTGGTGCTAGCTGGTCTGTTTGGATCATCAAAACGTGCATAAAACTTATTGAGGGCATCAGGCAGAGATGGGTCCCTGGGGCATTGTTTGTTTTTGCCTTTGTAATCTGTTATGCATTTAATACCCTTCCACATGCTCCGTGGGTCTTGTGAGGTGAACTGTCCCTCGATCCTCTGTGCATACGTGGCCTTGGCCTTCTTAATGCCATCCTTCAGTTCATTCCTGCTCTTTCTCAGTTCCACTTTATCTCCTGACTTGAATGCAGTGTCTCTGGCTGCTAGCAAGGCGTGAACTTCTTTATTTAACCAGGGTTTCCGGTTCGGGTAGGATTTCACATATTTTTTTATGGATACATTCTCAGAGCATGTACTGATGTAACCCAGGACTGAGGAAGCGTACAGTTCCATGTCCACTGAACTTCCATCAGTGGCCGCTTCCCTGAAAACAGACCAGTTTGTCCTCTCAAAACAGTCTCTCAACAAGGGGGAACTATCTTGAGGCCAGATTGTTATTTGTCTTTGTTCCGGCTTGGACCGCCTGAGTGGAGGGAGTTCTCTTGGCGCCAGGATCAGAGACTCGTGGTCGGAAGCTCCGAGCGCTGGGCGTGTCTTCGCCGTGTATGCCCCCTTTACATTTGTGAAGACTTGGTCGAGCGTTTTATCTCCTCTCATAAGAAATCAATATTGAGTGTTTGTGGACCTTTTGATTCAGCTTATTCAAGTCCATGGAGACACAGAACACAGTTATAACAAAGTAGCCTTTTGGATGGCTGTAGTGGTATGGCCTCGTTTACAGCCATACCACCCTGAACTCGCCCGATTTATTTTTATAAATGAATTTATGAATTTATGGAGACAACGGAAATTAACAATCAAAGGAAAAATAATCATTGTAAACAGTTTAGTCATCTCTAAAATCATATACCCTCTCAGTGTATGTGACCTCCCAAATCCAGTTCTGCACAAACTAAATGGTGAAATTTCAAATTTTATCTGGAAACAAAAAAGAAATATGATTGCACATAAAACAATCATTGCTCCGTATCAAAAGGGAGGACTCAATTTAATTGACATCACATCCAAAAAACAAGCCTTAAGAATCAAACTCATCACAAATTTTTTAACATCATCAACCAGACATACATGGCATGATTATTTTCAAGCATCCTTGAATTCATTCGGAACCAAAAACATTTTCAATCTATGCTCCATTTCATCCCTGTCACAAATATCACAAATCGGTGAACTACATTCAGAAGCTCTACAATCTTGGAACAAAGTCAGACCTTTCTTAACCACAAGCGTTCAGTACCGATCTCATCTCTCGCTGCCGATCTTCAACAACCCTGAAGTGGTCTGTGAGGGCAGGACGCTAGATCTCCCATCCTGGAGGGGAGCTGGTATTCACACCTTTGGGCAGATTCTGGATGATCGAGGGACAGTGGACATCAACATGGTCCTCAGTCATTTTACAAGAGCAAACATCCCATTCAGAAAGGACACATTGATAAAGAAATGCGAAAAAATTCAAACTGCTTTACCATTCCATTGGTCCTCAATCTTTGGAGGGAGGAGACGACATCAGGAGGTGCAGGATGATGCCCCATCTTTCTTCCTTTTGCTAGGTGACAAGAAAACAGAAGTTCAAGTTGTCAAAACAAAAATATGGTACAACATTCTAATTTCACAAATTGTTCAAGAACCTACTGCAAACAAAAAATGGTCTGAAATATTTCAAAATCCACCAGTCCATGATATTTGGTCAAATGTACACATTAAGTTCAGTCACAAACAGTGACCTGTCAATCAATTCAGTGACAGGTCGGGAGATAGAGAATTAAAAGGCAGTCGACAGCTTTAACCGCAGCGGTGTTATATCTTATTAAAAAGTTCTAAAAAAAGAGCGCTGGTCCAGCTGTACCCGCAACTGCACCAGGAAATATTTAGAGATTGCGCATCCACGTAGGACACTAGTTTAATTCGCTCGCTCGCGACAAATACATTAATTTCCTCATGAAGCTGGCTGGTTTTTTATTCTCTCCCCGTGACCTGTCAATCAATTCAGTGACAGGTCGGGAGATTAAAACACCAGGGGATGTTCACCTGGTTCCTGTAGGACGTTCTTTGCAGCTAAGCACCTATGAAATGATGAAACAAGCCCACAATTTGTTGATGCACCTGTTTGAACGTCCATCTTTGTACTGATTTTCTGTGAAAAATCAAGTAAAGTGGGTCTTATTTCACAGTGTGCAGTCTCACCATGTGATGCCTGCGGCAGTCAACATGGAGTCCAAGATGTGAAATTAAATAAAAATCAGTGATTCCTATTAACTTGTCGACCTGTGACAAGGTCAAACAAAAACGGCTGTCGTTAGATTTTTGTGAAAGTCAAAACAAAGGACGCCTCATGTGTGTTATTTTAACCTTGCAGTTTAAACTAAACAGGGACATTCAGCTTGTTATGCACAGAATTGATGATAAAAGTGTCAAGTTTTATCAAAAAGCAGACAAGTCTGTATTAAATCTGTGTAACTGTACTGCCATCAACATTTGATTATATGTGAAAATCAAAATAAAGTGTGCTGTGAGTACAATATTTCAAATTGTTCCCCGTTTAAAAACAGGAACGTTCAAACGTACAAATTACAGGAAGACTGCATTTTCTCTAGTAACCAGCAGGTGGGGTGAGCAACGCTGGATAAATTTATCACAGCGACCGCAATTTCTCTCTCTGACCGCTATAGAGGCCCTGTTGTCGCCTGTGAGCGCAGCTCTGAGCTGCCAAACATTCAGACGTCTAACAACGGATCAAAAACAGCAAATCAGAAAGCCCAGAGCCCTGACGTGACAAAACTCTAGTATCCCCTTTCTCACAAAAATGAAATTATGTGAGTAAAATCGGTTGGACTGTGAAACAATGTGAAACATTTTAAACTGCGTTTAAAAGAAAAAAGGTTGGGCCTTCAAAGTAGTTGCCACTGCCGGTGTCACGTGACCTGGTCACATGGCGATCGGTAGTTTCTGAACAACGTACTCATACATCCACCAACATCTCAAAAACACCGCGATGAAGCAGTCTTTTCAATGACAGTAATGGACAAACAAGCCTGAAACTTGTCTGGGACAAGCAGCTGAAGTGAAAGTTGACGAGGAGCGGGGCTTCACCCACTGCGCAAGCGTCAACACTTACAGCGTAATCGACCAATCACAGCGAAGACAGAACTGTAGTTCTAAAACCCAAGTGTTCATGGGAAACTGTGTCTTCTAACCCTAACGCCACCCACGTGTGATGCGCCGTCGAGCGTTGTGTTCACGGACCTATGGTCGGTCGAACAAAAGCGTGGAACGGACTTTTCAACGTTCTAAAACAGTCATAAATATCGCAAAACACCGCGGTTAAGCCAGTCTTCGACGATATCACGTGCATAGAACTCAAACAACACAAATAAACCGTCAGAAATGTGTACATAAATGAATCTGACAACCAGCAGTCTACAGAAACCAACGTTCTTGAACACGACACACAATGGACCAATCACAGCGTTTTAAGCAGCCATCTTGTCTCGGTACCGCTAACGACTAGCTTGACCCAAAGAACTGGACACACTTTCACAAAATAAACGTATTTTTACACCGCAGAAAACTCTGTAAATGAGCTCAACACATCCAGGCTAACTCCCACGCCCCCCAAAGAAGGCAGCACGCTAACTGTTTAAACAACGGACTTTACGTCACACGGAACCGGATCCTGTCCGGTCCAAAAGCAGAGTGGGTTTCACCCGAACCTCGGCAAACACGTTGTAACAGATTAGGTAAAAATGGAGCAGCAAATGAGTGAACAGACCTTCAACAGCAAACCGCAGATGTAATAGAATGAAACAGAGGTGACACGGCAGTCACAACAAAGAAAAATGCATGCAGCCTCGCGACACGTTATGAACGTCTCACAAAAACAAACATTCATCCATCCGCCTCAAACATACGTTGGAATGTGAAAGAAAAAATAATTCTAACGGGAAACGCACCAGACAATGCCACGATTAGCAATCTCTGAGACACTCACCAGCCAAAACTATTCCATAAGTCCACAACAGGATGTAAACTAATGCCAACAACACCGTAACAATAAGCTACAAAAACAACTTAATCAATTTAATCTTTCAGCAGACCTGTACGCGGCCACCAATATGTAACGAATAATGTGGGGTAAGGTATTTAAACACTTACTGGACCACCATTATTGTAGAGATATAGGACTTACCTATAGTTTTAGATGCGCAGGTCTGAGCAGACTTTTATCTGCACAAACTTGCCACCAAGTTCACGGGGTCTCAACTTTTTCAGAATAAATCAATAAATCTGTGATGTGATTAGCCAGAAATGTAATTTCACGAGAGGCTTCAACTTATGTTGGTCTACCAGAAAAATAGACCTTTTATTGAAACTATCACAAAAATTACATTAAACATTTGTATCGATATTAGCTCTGATTTAATAACTACGTTGACAAGAATTCAAATTAAAACAAACAGACAGTTAGGATTTAACTGTTGGCACATTACTTGACAGATTAAAAGCTTATGAAAAATAAGAAATAGGAGGAAGAAGATGAAAGCTAAGTTAACTGAAATTGATTATTTTGAAACAACCAGGGTGGCATGCCTTTCCCAAACAGGTCCAGCTGTACTTCCGACACGTGCAGCATACAAACAAGCCTCTTTACCTGGTGACGATACGTCTGGTTGAGGTGAGGACTGAGAAGTTTGTGGACACTAACGGGCTGTGTGGACCCGCTCAGGTCCAGTCGACTTTGTGCGTGTATGGCTGGATCAGACGAACCGGGAGCACGCTTTCACCGGCAGGAACAGGCCCCAATCGCACTGACTGAACTTTCAAAATAAAACTTCAGAAAACAAATTCTTCCAGAAGATGAGTGAGTGGGTTACAGTAAGCTTTACTGTAACTCCAGCTGAAACGTGGGTCGAGTTGACACACTGACCGGAACGTCTCCAGCTTTCCCAGAGGAGAGAAACCAGTTGTCAGTTAGTTCTCTCCAAAACACTAACTAAAAATGCAGGAAATGACCTTTATATGGGAGGCGGGGTCTTCCCCACCTCCTTAATGGCTACAGGCTGGTTTAACAAAATAAAAGATGGAAGTTTGATCCCATAGGCAGAAATGTCTCTTGACGGACAACAGGAAAACTGTTTACATAAACGACCAGGTGGACTGGCCTGTTGAGTCTAGCTTGAAGACAAAACAAGAGAAGGAAGAGAACAGCTCTTACCCTGACTCCTGCCTTAGAGACAGAGCCTGCTTGCTCTGCAGAAATAAAATCAGCAGAAGGTCACAGTCATGCAAGTAACAGATCATCATTGAAATGACAAAAATATACTGTTGATCAATTCTGAATTAACACACATTAATAAGAAAGTTCAATCTGATTAATTAGTGTCCATTAATTCATAATAATTGTAAAAATAGTGTCCTTGAGAGCTTCAAGAAAGTCTAAACACAGAGAGTTTCAGAGAGATGTGGAGAGGCCCACATCCCATACGGACATGAGGGTGCTATATCCCTACATGAATACAAGATTAATTCTGTCAAAACGTGTAGAAGTGATATTAGTTAGTTTATTGTTGTTTACTTGTGAAAAATCATCAGTTTCCTTCAAACAACCTTTTCACACTTGATCTGATGACTCTTGTTTTGTATTAAATAATGTGTTGGGCCCTGTGCAGTCACACTGCTGTTGGTTTTTCTTCAGTATTTTTATCCTGGCTCTATGTAGGAGTATTCACACTGTTACAGTATTTGGACAGGTAAATGTTAATGATGAGGGAGTTCTGGACATTTCTGACCCCCGTCTCAGCCCCACCCTCACTTCATGGACACATGTGGACACTACACAGAAGTTTCCCCTCCACGTCTGAACAGCTGTTAGATGTTTTCCACTAAATGTTTTTGTCTCATCAGCTGAATGTCTCCCCCCCCCCACACACACACCACCACCACCACCACAACCCTGTCTCTGTCTCCAGCCTGTTGCCATGGATACCTCTGTCTCATCCTGGCTGCTGCACCCCGGGTGATCCCAAAAGGTAAATGGAGCTGAATGATCTTCGGAAGTCTTATTCTTTGCGGCGTGCCGACACCTGGGCGAGGGCGCCGGAGCCATTTGGATGTTTTTTTACCCTGATTCGACTCACTGAGCGTAACACATTCCTCCTCCTCACCACCCACACCCCCTACTCCTACCCCACCTCTTATCCCAGCAGGTGCCTGGCTGAATGGGACTTCATCACCATGGAGATTTAGGCGATGACACTCACGCACACGCCCCGCTCAGACAGTCACAGACTCAAAATGAGATTGGCTTTCATGAGCGAGTGGATGTGCCGTCTGACTGGAGGAAACATCCCGCCCCATCGAGGAGACAAGCTGAGCTGTCAGGTGAAGGGGACTGCAAAAAGTGAAGTCCACTCCAGCCCTGCCCGGGGGATGAACAGTATGAATGACCCCTGACCTGAGTAGAAGACCCTCCAATGTAGCCCAGCCCCAGTGTGCTGCCTGCAGCATGTCAGTGTACTGCTCCAGAGCACTGGATGGCTCCCTCCCCCTCTGTCCAACCTCCTGACCCTCGTTTGGACCTGGGCTTTTTGCCTTTTTTACACACATGAACCTCGAGTGGACTCTCTTCAGGAACACCTCAAAATAAAATACCAGAAACTCATGACGGAGTATCAGGACCACTCGGAGGAAAGAAAATTAAGGAGGACTTGTATTTCTTTATTTCGTTTCCCAGGTTTGACGTTAAAATAGCAATGCACTCTGCTCCTCAGATAAATTGTGTTAGCTTGCTTTTTATATACAGTAGTCCCTCGCTACTTTGCGGTTCATTTTCGCGGACTCGCTGTATCGCGGTTTTTCTAAATAAGATTGGACATGACACACAATTGGCTGATTGATGGATAAGCCACACGATCAGCATGGAATTATTATTTAAAATACATTATATTAGCACTTACTGCACCTTTGTGCAGCCCACACTGCAGGAGAAATGTCCTACTGCAGCTCCACCTCCCTTCTCTGTAATCTCCCTTCTTCTGCAGAGCAGTGGGCGTGGTCAAGAGTGCAGCCATGGCTGAGAGGAGGCAGAGAGCTCCATCATTCTGTGCTCTTTTAGAGCGTTTAGTTTAGATACATTGGCCCTCATGCACGAACATGTTCGTATTTTTATCCTAAATTTCTCCTACTTTTGTTCGTACAAAGCGTTCGTACGAACATGCCACGTCAGATTCAACAAACTCTTCTATCCTCAGGAAAAGTGTGTAAATGAGCTGCGTACTATGATGAATCCCACCTGTTCTATTCACCTGCGCGTGCACGCGGAGAGGTTATTTACATAATTCCCACCCCTCAAAACACCATATAAGGCTACGTTTCCTGCCTCAGAGGCAAAACGTGTTCGTTCATAAAATGACAGCGAAAAGTAAAAAGAAGAACTCTACCGGTGCGGAGATTGAAGTTCTGCTCTCTGAGGTCAAGAAAAGAAAATCTGTCCTTATTAGCAGCGTCACTCATGGGAGTAAATGACCAACTAAAGCCAAAGAATGTTTGTTTATAAGAAATGTGGACCTTGAATTATACACGCGTCCTGGTGGCCCACCGGGTAAAGCATTGCACCGCTTATTGAGACCTTGTGGGTTTGATTCCCACGAGGTGTGACTATTTTTTTTCCTTCTTTCTTTAGATTATTTATTCCTTCCAGATTAAAAAGACTTTATGCTTCATTTCTTGTTGTATTGTAAATAGTATCCTTGTGTTTTTAAATCTGGAATGAATTAAAAGGAGAAAAAAACATTGTCCCATGTGGGAATTGAACCCATGAGGTTCGGAACTGCGACGCAACGCTTTACTCATTGAGCTATCTGAGCTCTGTTACTGCAACAGGAGGAGGTCAACCTAAAGTCTGCGTTACCGAGACAAATTAAACTTAAATTAATTCATAATTTAAGTTGGTTTCAGTTTGAGATCTTCATATTAATATTGTAGTGTTAGAAAACGGCATTGATAACAAATTGATTTTAATTTAAATACTTTAATCCGTTAGTCATTATTACATTTAAAATTATAATTCGACTTCAAACAGAACCTATTGTCAAAAACAATTGTGGTGCGTGACTTTTTTAAACTCTAAATATTTTCTAAATAACGAAATATGAAGTTATTAGTGGAGAAATTCCGTCTGGATGACAGCAGACTGACGCTCCTAAAATATACGACAGGTCCGGACCACTCGTAAATTTTGTTCGTATCTGAAAAAAATTGTAGGATACGAAAACATTGTTGAATGCCACAAATGATCCTAAATCACTCGTATGCACAGTTTAAGAACAAATCTGTGCGCATGAACGGTTCGTGCATGAGGGCCATTGTTTAAAATATTGGAAGAGTGTGAGAAGGGTTTAAAACGCCTTAATCTATATAAATACTAAATAAAATACTACTTATTACTTGTACTACTGTTCCTACTTCATGGTTTTTCACTTATCATGGGGCTTCTGGGTATGGATCTCCCGTGATAAACGAGGGACTACTTACTCTATATGAATGTTTCTGTTCAGTGCCCTGAGATGACTTCTGTTGTGACTTGACACTTTATGAATAAACTGAATTGAATTCAGGTGAATTCAATATTGAGATTAAAGTAAAAACTGGGTTAAAAACGTTTTTGACTGTCAGCATAACGAGAGCTTGTGGCACGAGACTAAAATGTCTCAAGATTTCCCATCCAGTTGAAAAGTGTCCTGTGAACAGAATCATACCCCGTCCTGTCTCTGTGTCTCATGACTTCAGTCAAATTATCCCTGAAGACGTCTCCACCACCTTTAAATGGTTCGTGGAACAGCAGTTTGAACAATCAGTGAGAAGCTCCCCCCTCTCTCCTGCAGCTACGTGCTGAAAGGAAGAGCCTACGTTGTACATTTACATGTATTTAAAACTGAACAGACTGAAAAGTGACTTCACTCAAGGATTAATTTAATCTTTTTGAGATGAGAGGGACAAAGTCCATCAGACATTAACACGGAGGTAAAATCAATCAATTTAAACATTATTTTATTTTGTTCTACTTGACCCAGAATCTCGTCTCATCCCGTTACATCTCGTCTTGTTACACCCAGAGTACTTACAGAAAAACGTCGATGTTTAAAAAAAAAAAACAAGAAAGAAAAATGTTTGAGACACAAAAATCAAAACTTTATTGAAAGAGAAAAGTTGAAATAATATTGACGTAAAAGTCAGAAAATTTTTCCTTTTATGACCCGAAAATAGTTGGAATGTTTCTTTTTTCATAGTATTCAGACTTTTTCTGTCAATAATATTTCAACGTTATACTTTATTTTAACAATAATAAATTAAACGGATGATGTTTTTCCTCCTTTGTGGTCCTGGTACTCTAAGGTACGACCCTGATCCAAAGCTCATGAGTTGGGTTTAATGAGAGTTGTTCAAAGTTGCTCTCTTGGTGTATGTGGCTTGGCATGAAATCTGTAAGTTTTGGTTGTTCAGTGTCAATTTGTTCCCCTGAATGTGCACCAAGAACCTGAAACACTTCTTACCTCTGCTGTCTTCACCTCTGAATCATGGAATAAACAAAGCTTTCTTACCCTGACCTCCAGTGTTTCTGTAGTTTCTGAACATCTGTGTTGCTCTCGTTTGATGTTTCTGCAGTGATGATTTGCTGCAATGTCAAAGGAAGGATTCCTTCAGCTGAGTTCATGAAGCAAACAAGTTGAACATTGATGTTGTATGATATTACATAAACAAAACTTAGCCCTATCCACCTAATTTCTAGCCCCCAACTGTCTTATGTGAATGTGGGCACAACTTCTGGCTCGGACCAGAACCGGCATTTGTTTATGTTCGAACAGTACGAGCTAATGTAGTTTCTACAAGCATTGTGGATTTAATTTTAAAATGTAGGAACACCACCTGTCAGAGCTCAAACAGAACAATATAATCATACTGCTTCCTGCTAAGGACGAGGGATGGAGGACGAGCTGAAAAAGTGGCTGCAGATTACATCTACTAGCATATTTAGCTACAAAGTACTTCAAAGACTTGGTTCTTCTGACGCTGAAGTGATGAACAACCTGAAAATATCTGAGGTGTATCAGTATTTACTCAGTAATATAGTCGGTGGTGTTATGTTACAAGAGGTAGGACACAATGTTATTTACCTTAAAGCAGACACAGAGCCCTGTCAGAGCCTTAAAGTCCTCCATCACCAAGCTTGGGTTAATTGCAGAGAAAATCGTTACGCTGAAGACGAACAAATACTATAATGCTGTGACCTCCATATTGAAATCATACCTTATATTCTTGTCACACTGTTTGATATTTGTGTAGTATGCATTGGGGTCTATGCCCGCATATTTGCGGGCATGACGTCATGCCTTTAAATAGTCTCTGTAAACGAAGAACACACAAGTGAAGTGTGCAGTTCATGTCTTGTTGGACAGCAGAGACTCTAAACTTTATAAAAGTAGTGTTTTTATATCGATTTTGTTTTGTATTTACTTCAAAATACAACCAGAAATATGACAGATAATAGTGGCCATTATCTCTGCGCTTTTTACGCACGTGCAGTGCATTTTTTGGATGTTTTATAACCAAAAACTGACTGAATTTGAAATGAAACTCCTTTTTCCAATTTCCATGAATGCAGCACATTCTGAAGCAACCAATCAGAAAGCAGGGATCCAAGCAGGCATCCATTTTGATCCGTGATCGGCAAAAAAACTGAAGCACAAACTTTTGGCGATGGATTTATGGCGATCGTGAAAAAGCACCATTGACAGTTCAGATACTGTATTGCAGTTTTATTTTTATTTTTTATTATTAATTAGTGTGCAATAGTGTGTGTGAAGAGTTTGTAATCGTTTTTTGGTCTGTCTGAATGAAAGGGAGGGGGGGACAGAGAATTTCTGATGGAGATGGTGTTTTGACACAAATTGTAAATAGTGGTAAAAAAAATGCATGGGAAATTGCCCACTTTATGATGTAAAAATATGTATACTAGTTTGTTTTTTACTAAGTTTGTACACAAATTCTTAAAATATACCAATGAAATTTTCATTTTAGGCTGTCAAAATGGTTTGTTCGATATTTTTGTGAATTTCATAGTAAACATCAATATTTTACTAAAACGGATTTCATTTTTTTATGTTATTTTTTCTCCAATGTCATAATGCATTTTGTCAAAATGAAACAAAGACGGTAGAATCATGAAGCTGAGGTTGTGCTAAAAAAGATGATACCAAACAAGGCTAGGTAAATAGTTTTTATGATGAAATATAAGGGTAAATTCAAAATTATACCAAAATGGACATTTAGACCTCAGACCTGCTAGGGTTTTAATGAAATCTGCAGACATTTATGACAAACTACAAATGTATGAATCTGAAATTTTCACAGAGAGAACATCAAAGAGTTCTGACGAAAAAAGAGTCAAATAGAAAAATGCCTTTGCTTCAATCTTGGTCCAACAAAGATACATATTATGTGTTGATATTGTTTAACACCAAGAATTAAAGCTGCAGAAACAACATGAGACTCAAACAGGCTGCTCGCTCCCGCGGCGCCCTGACAGTTTTTGGTACAACACCTGATGAGAAACTATCTAAAATAAGCGAGCATTGAGGCGGAAGTAAAACTTTGTTAAGAGATAAACAACAAATGTAATAGCAGATGTATTTGTTGTGTATTTTGTGAGTCCCTAAAATAGGTTTGAGCTGCAATGAGGCGTTGCAACCTTGGTTAATCTGCTACATGTTTCAGCCTGGAGAAGAAAACAACATTCAGCAACGTTGCGCTACTCCTGGACTACTGGCATAGACACTCAAAATTTGTCAAATTCAGACATCTTTACAAGTTTGTCACATTTTACAACATACTTAGAGAAATGATGTAACAAGTGAGAGAAAACTATAAATGTGGAGAACGTTAAACACCATGAGCTGATGCTGCAGGACCCAAGCCTTCACATCCCCTAAGGGACAAGAGACAATTACTCTTTCATCCATCCATCCATCCATCCATCCAATTTACCTGCTTTTTCCTTTTTGGGTCACGGGCATCAAGTTCAAGTTTCTTTATTGTCATTTGCATCACATGTGGTGCAGAACAAAATTGTGCACTCAGTGTCCCAGTTCCATCCAAAAATAGCAAAAATATAAAGTATATAAAGAAACAGTATACGAGGATCTAAGAAATGCACTGATACATGATAAACGAATGCTAAACTATACGTTAAAAGATCTAAGATGTATGCTAAACACTAATAATGTAAAATAATATGGTATATTAAACAGCAGCCCAAACATGAGTCTGTAGTGAGTAGACACGTGTGAATGAATACACAGCAATCACTGTGTGAGAGGCGGGGGACATCCTGGACAGGTCTCCATCCCAAAGACCAGTGGTGGACAACGCTAATCCAAAAATTAGTTCTGCTATTTCTAAAGCACTAATTAATTTATTTAGGTCCGCAATTTCAAAAGCACTAATGTCTTATGAAAATTAGGGGAAGCTAATTCTAATCCGCTAATTAAATTCAACAATTGGTAGCAGCAAGTTATGCAATATTTGCACTACACTGCCAACTAGCGGTGCATGAACTGTTATACAGTAAGTTGTTTGAGTTTCAGAGTATTTAGTTTGGTTCTCTTCAACAGGTTTGACAAGGACAAAATGTACCCATTCCAAAGTCTGTTAGCTAAACTGCAGACATATTTGGCTGTTTTTTTTTCTTCTTTTGTTACTTTTAGTACCACTAGATCGCATGTGTCAAACTCAAGGCCCGTGGGCCAAATCCGGCCTACCATAACCGTTTCTGTGGCTCTCTACACCCTAGAACTTCAAGATAACAGTTGTAAGCATGTTGCTCTCAGGTGGTGGGTCCCCATCCCTACACTCCCTGGTCTCTCTGTTAATTGTCTTGCTTATCTCCTCCATTTTGTTGTCCAGGTGTTTGTGATTGTCATGCTGTGTGTTCATGTACCTGTATATAAAGTCAGGGATTTTTTAATTGATAAAGCTCTGTATATGTTGTATAACACAA
>JBBPBX010072938.1:6603-17946 GCA_038048925.1 Garcialebias charrua | reverse complement strand
TATATATATATATATAATATAAGCCAGCCACTAGGGAGCACAAGCCAGTGTATCTCTTGTGCCGGTCCCAAGCCCGGGTAAATGGTGAGGGTTGTGTCAGGAATGGCATCCGACGTAAAACACTTGCCAAAACCATAATGCGAGTTCATCAAAGTGAAACCATACCGGATCGGTCGAGGCCCGGGTTAACAACGTCCGCCACCGGTGCTGTTGACAAACAGGGTGCCGGCGGAAATTGTACTACTGTTAGTCGAAGACGCCGAGGAGGAAAACGTGTCAGGAGACAGAGGGAGAGGAGGAAAGTGAAGAATGTAGGACTGAGGGTTGCAACTCTAAATGTGGGGACAATGACAGGCAAAGGTAGAGAGCTGGCTGACATGATGCAGAGAAGAAAGGTAGATGTTTTATGTGTCCAAGAGACCAAGTGGAAGGGCAGCAAGGCTCGCAGTATTGGAGCAGGGTTCAAACTGTTTTACCATGGTGTGGATAGAAAGAGAAATGGAGTAGGGGTGGTCCTGAAGGAGGAGTTGGCAAAGAATGTAGTAGAGGTGAAGAGAGTGTCAGATAGGGTGATGTGTCTGAAGGTAGAAGTAGAAGGTCATGGTGTGGATAGAAAGACAAATGGAGTAGGGGTGGTCCTGAAGGAGGAGTTGGCAAAGAATGTAGTAGAGGTGAAGAGAGTGTCAGATAGGGTGATGTGTCTGAAGGTAGAAGTAGAAGGTCTGATGCT
Source organism: Garcialebias charrua (assembly GCA_038048925.1). Lineage (NCBI taxonomy): Eukaryota > Metazoa > Chordata > Actinopteri > Cyprinodontiformes > Rivulidae > Garcialebias > Garcialebias charrua. Next base: position 17,216 of record JBBPBX010072938.1, on the reverse strand, counting down.
CAGTAAGTGGTTATGCTCCACAGTTGGATGTGATGGGGAGGAGAAAAATAAATTTTGGAAAGATTTGGATGAAGTGATAGAGAGTATTCCCAGGGAGGAAAGAGTGGTGATTGGAGCAGACCTGAATGGACATGTTGGTGAAGGAAACAGAGGGGATGAGGAAGTGATGGGTAGGTTTGGTGTCAAGGAAAGAAACCAGGAAGGACAGATGGTGGTGGATTTTGCCAAGAGAATGGAAATGGCTATAGTCAATACCTATTTCCAAAAGAGGGAGGAACATAGAGTGACCTATAAAAGTGGAGGAAGGAGTACACAGGTCGACTACATTCTGTGTAGAAGAGGAAACCTGAGGGAGATTGGAGACTGTAAGGTTGTGGCAGGGGAGAGCGTGGCCAGACAGCATCGGATGGTTGTGTGTAGAATGACTGTTGTTGCGAAGAAGAGAAAAAGAGTAAAATCAGAGAAGAAGACCAAATGGTGGAAGCTAAAGAAGGAAGAATGTTGTGAGAAATTCAGAGATGAGCTGTTAAAGGCTCTGGGTGGTAAGAAAGAGCTTCCAAGTGACTGGGCTACTACAGCAACAGTAATTAGAGAGACAGGTAGGAAGGTACTTGGTGTGTCATCTGGACAGAGAATGGATGATAAGGAAACCTGGTGGTGGAATAGTGAAGTGCAGGACGCCATTCAAAGAAAGAGATTAGCCAAGAAGAAATATGACAGTGAGAGGACTGAAGAGAGGAGACAGGAATATAAGGAGATGGGACGTAGAGCAAAGAAGGAAGTAGCTAAGGCAAAGCAGAGGGCGTACAATGAGTTGTATGGGAGACTGGACACTAAAGAGGGCGAGAAGGACTTGTACCGATTGGCAAGACAGAGGGATCAGTAGGGTTGGGCATCGAGAATCGAGAATCGTTCGGAACCGGGACTAACTGTCCGGTTTTCCCGGAATCGTTCAAAATATTAATTTGCGATTCCTATGTTCGATGCTAGTTAGCCGACCGGAAGTAGCCGCCAACACCGAAGAAGAATTTGCCGCCGAAAACCAACGAAGAAGAATCCACCGGAAGTGTGGATCCACGATTGAAAGCGTACTAATTAATAAAATGACCAGTCAGGTCAGTGCAGCACTTGCAATAATTTTCTATCATGCAAAGGAGAGAAGTAAAATAGTGTCCCGTTTGACGCGCTCCACAGGATTATTTTCGCTTCGTGTCCGACCGGAAGTGCGGAGTGGTCCGTCTGCAAAACGCTCCGCCGGACTTTTCGCTAATCGCTACCTCTTCGGCTCCATCAGGTAAATAAATAAACTATAAACTACATCTCATACCAACATTAAGGCAGCTAACAAGTTATACTCCGCTTAAAGCGGTAAGTCAGCTCAAATACAAACACGATGCTAACGTTAGCTCGTATTTTTTTTCTTAGACAAACTACCTGAAATGGCTTCACAGTGTTCACCAGTGTCCAAGGTAAAAACGTCAGTTTAACTGAATGAAGAGTGCCACAGAACTGTTACAGCATATGTTGTGAAAAGGTTGCATCCCTTTTCAGATGTGGATTCAACTCCTGCCATGGATTGCACTTACATTGCACTCAGACACATTACTACTATCCAAAAAAGCTAAGTCTGGTCCTCTGGACATTCAAAAAACAAAACAAAACAAAGCAAAATAAAACTGTAGAAATGTTTCTATAGTTAAGCAAATCCAACATTAACATTCTTAATCCATTTAAAGTTCTCTGTGTCTTTTAAAATGTTTTAATGTCTCTATTTTTCATTATTATATAATTTCTGTTTAAGAGGCACAACATAATGTCACAGCTCCATGTCCATGAAGAAATAAATAGAGAGAGGGCTGCAGATACCAGGACATCCCACCAGCTGTTCTGTCTGAAGATCCTGCTGCTGGTGGTGGAACCAGGTTAGCCCATCAGTGGGAGTTCAGTAACATGACTGCAGCATCAGACACTGGACAATATTATAATAATAATAATAATAATAATAATAATAATAATAATAATAATAATAATAATAATAATAATAATAATAATAATAATAATAATAATAATAATAATATATGTTGGTGAGTCCTCCATGTTGGCTCTAATCTGCCCTGTGAGAAATTCATAGTAAATGTAACAAAAAGGAAAAAGTTCATAGCATTAAATTCAAACAGAAGTTCAAATTATTTCATCCTGAAAGAACTCTGGCTAACTACTGTAGCTTTTTTATAACATGGAGTTAAACTCAAAGTAGTCTCCTCAGATAAATAGTGTTACCATTATTTTTATATTAAAGTTTCTGTTAACTTATTATTTTTATTTTAAAGTTTCTGTTAACTTATTATTTTTATATTTGATTGTTTCTGTTCAGTGCCCTGATACAACTTCTGTTGTGACTTGGAGCTATACAGTATAAATAAACTGAACTGAATTGAATTGACATGTTTGTTTGTTTTTTAACCCCGCCTACAAAAAGAATCGGAATCGAGAATCAAAAAGAACCAGAATCGAAACGAAGAATCGGAACCGGAACCGGAATTGCTCAAATTCAAACGATGCCCAACCCTAGGGATCAGGCTGGAAAGGATGTGCAGCAGGTTAGGCTTATTAAAGATGGGAATGGGAATGTTCTAACAAGTGAGGAGAGTGTGATGGGAAGATGGAAGGATTACTTTGAGGAGCTAATGAATGAAGAGAATGAAAGAGAAAGAAGAGTGGAGGTCATAGAAACTGTGGACCAGGAAGTGGGAAAGATTAGTGAGGGTGAAGTCCGGAAAGCTTTGAAAAGAATGAAGAAGGGGAAGGCAGTAGGACCTGATGACATACCAGTGGAGGTTTGGAAATGTCTTGGAGAGGTGGCAGTGAGGTTTTTGACTCAAATATTTAATGGAATATTTGAGGGTGAGAAAATGCCTGAAGAATGGAGAAGAAGTGTGCTGGTTCCCATTTTTAAGAACAAGGGTGATGTACAGAGTTGTAGCAACTACAGGGGAATTAAGTTGATGAGTCACACGATGAAGATCTGGGAGAGAGTTGTGGAAGGAAGGCTTAGACAAGAGGTGACTATCTGTGAGCAGCAGTATGGTTTCATGCCAAGAAAGAGCACCACAGATGCCATCTTTGCTTTGAGGATGTTGATAGAGAAGTACAGAGAGGGTCAGAAAGAACTCCATTGTGTGTTTGTGGATTTAGAAAAAGCATATGACAGGGTGCCAAGAGAGGAGGTGTGGTATTGCATGAGGAAATCTGGAGTGGCAGAAAAGTATGTTAGACTGGTACAGGACATGTATGAAGACAGCAGGACAGTGGTGAGATGTGCTGTAGGAGTGACAGATAGCTTCAAGGTGGAGGTGGGATTGCATCAAGGATCGGCTCTGAGCCCCTTCTTGTTTGCTCTGGTGATGGACCGACTAACAGATGAGGTCAGGCAGGAATCCCCATGGACTATGATGTTTGCAGATGACATTGTGATCTGTGGTGAGAACAGGGAACAGGTGGAAGAGAACTTGGAGAGGTGGAGGTATGCACTTGAAAGAAGAGGAATGAAAGTCAGCCGTAGTAAGACAGAGTACATGTGTGTGAATGAGAGGGAGGCCAGTGGAACAGTGAGGCTACAAGGAGCAGAGGTCACAAAGGTGCAGGACTTCAAGTACTTGGGGTCCACTGTCCAGGAAAATGGGGAATGTGGTAAAGAGGTGAAGAAGAGAGTCCAGGCAGGATGGAGCGGATGGAGAAAAGTTTCAGGAGTGATTTGTGACAAAAAGGTGTCAGCAAAGGTCAAAGGAAAAGTTTACAAGACAGTGGTGAGACCAGCTATGTTGTATGGTCTGGAGACAGTGGCATTGACAAAAAGACAGGAGAAAGAACTGGAAGTAGCAGAAATGAAGATGCTGAGGTTCTCCTTAGGAGTGACAAGGATGGATAAGATCAGGAATGAGATAATCAGAGGTACAGCACATGTTGAACAACTGGGAGATAAAGTTAGGGAGGCCAGACTGAGATGGTTTGGACATGTCCAGAGGAGGGACAGTGGGTATATTGGTAGAAGGATGTTAGAAATGCAGCTGCCAGGAAAAAGACACAGAGGAAGGCCAAAGAGGAGATATATGGATGCAGTTAGAGAGGACATGAAGGTAGTTGGAGTGAGGACAGAGGATGCAGAGGACAGAGTGAGGTGGAGGAGGATGACTCGCTGTGGCGACCCCTGAAAAGGGAAAAGCCGAAAGAAGAAGAAGAAATAATAGGGAGATATGATGAATAAAAGATAGATTTATTCAATTCAATTCAAAAATATACTTTATTAATCCCAAAGGGAAATTAAGTGTTCCTGGTTTCATTCAAGAGTTGTTATAGATGCTGCAGAAAGGATCTCTTGCATCAAATCCGAAAAAAAACTGGCCACAAATACGATCTGTCTTCCCGGATCCAGCTTGTTGTCAGATCTGGCGGGCCTCTTGGTCCTACTGAGCAGCAGGACGGAATGCCGGGTAGAATTCCTCCCTGATTAATGGTTACTGCTCCCAGCAGTCTGACAAGCTCCTTGTTAACTTGATCCATTTGCCACAGTTCTTGTTAAATCCTGTCTCCCGTCTCTGCTCCCTATCATCACTAACATCATCCACTCCTCCCTAACCTCTGGCATTGTTCCCACAGCCTTCAAATCTGCTGCCATCACCCCATCATCAAGAAACCAGGTCTTGACTTTACCAACTTCAGTAATCTTTGTCCGATCTCCAATCTGCCCTTTATTTCCAAGGTTCTTGAAAAAGCTGTTGCTAGTCAACTTCACTCTCACCTGTCCAACAATAACATTTATGAAGAGTTTCAATCTGGTTTTCGCCCCCACCAAAGCGCCGAAACAGCTCTCATAAAAATTACTAACGACCTTCTTTGTGCTGCCGACTTTGGTCTTCTGTCCATCCTCATTCTTCTTGATTTAAGTTCTTTTTTTTTTTACCTCCTCTTTATCATTTACTTCACATCTTTCGGAAATACTGCGTCCATTTCCACTGTTATGCTGATGACACACAGCTCTACTTGTCAACAAAACCAAACTCCACCCTCCATCATCACTGACTGTCTCAATGAGCTAAATCATTGGTTTTCTAACAATTTCCTTCAACTAAACAGTGACAAAACTGAAATCATTCTTGTTGGTACCAAAAACTATTTCAAAATCAGAACATCTTCTTGTCCCCCTTAATAATAATAATAATAATGTCATATTTTTGTCATCTATGCATGTTTCCACACAAGACGAAATTTGACTCTGCATTTAACCCAATCACCACCAGGTAGCAGCGGGCAGCTATAGAAAGCGCGCTGGGGAGCATTTGTGATTAGATGTGCTGCTCAAACACACCACAAAACTATGCCGTGACTGGGGTTCGAACCAGGGTCCTCCGGATCCCAAGTCCAGTTCCCTTGCCACTACACCATCTAACAACTCTCTGCAATCCCCCTCCCCGCAGGTTAAGAGTCTCTGTGTCATCCTCGACACCACTTTCTCCTTCACTTCACATATCAACAATGTTACTCGATCTGCCTATTTTCACCTCTGTAATATTAACCGTCTCCGTCCTTCTCTCACACCCCGCTCTTGTGACTTCCCGTATCGACTACTGCAACTCCCTCCTCTATGGCCTCCCCAACAAATCTCTCCACAAGCTACAGATGGTCCAGAACTCAGCTGCCCATGTCATCACTCAAACCTCCTCCTATAATCACATCACTCCTGTCCTGCAGCAGCTCCACTGGCTCCCGGTTAAATCACGCATCATCTTCAAAATTCTACTTCTCACGTTCAAAGCTATCCACAACCTTGCCCCTCCTTATCTATCTGACCTCCTACAAATCTCCATCCCATCACGCTCTCTCAGATCCTCCTCTTCGCTACATCTCCATGTACCCTCTGCCCGCCTCTCCACCATGGGGAGCAGGGCCTTCACCTGCTCTGCCCCTCACCTCTGGAACGCTCTACCGCCAGACCTTCGAAACACCACCTCCCTTTCTCTGTTCAAGACTGCTCTTAAACCCCCCTGATGCATGCTCAATAATCCAGGTAGAAAAATCTAAAAAAGCTAAGTCTGGTCCTCTGGACATTCAAAACCAAAGCAAAACAAAACAAAAAAGTAGAAACGTTTCGTCCGAAAGACTTCCTCAGTCTGAGGTGCTGTATTCAGCTTTGAAAACGCATCTCTTTAGACTTTCTTATCCGTAACTTTACTAAATGTATTTTCTATTATTTTGGATTTTCTATTCTTTCTTTATTTTATTTCAATTTATTTCTGCCGATGTTTGCACTATGCTTGTTGTTTGTTTTAACACAATCTCTGTGATGTTTCTTGCTGTGAAGTGTCCTTGGGTGTCCTGAAAGGCTCTTTTAAATACAATAAAATGATTATTATTATTATTGTCACCACAGGCAGCTGAAGGTGCTGGGGGATGATTCCGGTCCTCCCATTGTCACGAGTAGGGCTGGGCTATATCTCGATATTTTTTAAATATTGAGGAAAAAAAATTGCGATATAAGTTGAGACTATCTCGATATAAACAATATAGTTTTATACTTGGAAATCCTGCCGTCTCTTTCTCCCAGGCGGCCCCACTCCTTCTACACAGCCCTCTTCTGTGCTCCCCCTCCACTTCCTGCTTGTTCAGTGTGGGCAGGCAGGAGGAGACCTTTAGTAAACACAGCAGCTTATGCCCCTTTTCCACTACCGGCCCAGAGCGGCCCAGTCTGGTCCGGTCTGGTCCAGTAAGGATCGGCTCACATGCACGGTTTTGTCTCCATTCACTATCTGCAGCCCTTCTGTGGGCGGGGTGTAGAATCTCACTCGTCCTACCACGTGGTGGCGGTAGTGTTACCTCAAGCTATTTACTAGCCACCACTAAACGTTAGAAGAAGAACACCCTGCAGAACCTTGTCTCACCACCTGTTGGCGGTAATGTCCCTTGAGCTATTTAATGCTCTGATCTTACTTTATAGACTTTTCAGCTTGTTTTAAACCCCTGTGTTTTCCATTTTGTTTCTTTATAATAAAGATTATTCTCATATATGCACAAGGTTCCTGTTAACATTGCTTAACACATTGATCACACTGCCCTGTAATCAGTTAAACTATTTTTACAGTAAGGTAATATTAAATGTTTGTATTTCATTAAATTTAAACGGTAATATTTTGTCAGGGCTAATTCAAAGTCAAATGCAAATGGATAATTTGGTTTAAACTGTCCCATAAACATTAAAAGCATGTTTCTTTAAACGTAAAAACAAAGTATTAATAATTAAATGTTTGTTGATCAGGAAACTCGTTTGGGCATCCAAGAACAGCTTCATCGGGGTTGATGGCGACGTCTGTGCATCCTTGGAAAAGCTGCTGCACCCACAACCCGACATCAGGATGGATGGATGGATGGATGGGTTCATGTTGACATCTGTGCATCCTGGCAAAAGCTGCTGCACTACTCATGACACGACAACAGGAAGGATGGATGGATGGATGGATGGATGGCTGTTCAAATCTAATAATCTTTTTCTTATGATTCTTTAAAGGTCAAATGCAAATGGAAAATATTGAATGGTAAATGGAGCTTATTTATATAGCGCTTTCCAGCCCCCTGTGAGGAGCCCCAAAGCGCTTTACAATACCAGCCATCCACCCATTCATTCAGACATTCATACACCGGTAGTGGTAGCCTGCCTTGCAAGGCGCCATCCAGACCTACCGGGAGCAACTCGGGGTTAAGTGTCTTGCCCAGGGACACACAACACATGGTGGGCGGATGCGGGATTCGAACCTCCAACCTTCCGATCAGGGGTCGACTGCCATTACCACTACACCACGGTCGCCCACAATAATATTGTGTAATATTCTTAACTTCCAGTATGTTTTTAAACAAACACTATACTGTACACACTTAACATTGTAAAATATGTTTAGGAAATTATTGTTCAATGACACCACTTAAGAAATAAAATGTTTATTATGAAAACTAAGAAGTGAAAAAAGCACAAAAATAAATACTGCATCCACCTAAATGATTTTTTTCCTGTTGTCTCATGTGCTTCCTCCAGAAGACACAAGTTGATAAATTCTGGTGTTGACTTCTTCGTCTTAACTGTAAAAAAAAAGAAAAACATGGTTACCGGTAATTCAGTCTAGAAACTGTTTTATATGTAGATATCTAAAAAAGCTAAGTCTGGTCCTCTGGACATTCAAAAAACAAAAAAACAAAACAAAGCAAAAAATTGTAGAAACGTTTCGTCTTTCGTCCGAAAGACTTCCTCAGTCTGAGGTGCTGGGTTCAGCTCAGTCTTATAAATAGCACCCTCTCACAGTGTTACACAACCAGTTGGCTGATGACAGCCTGAAACCAGCTGCTCACATGATCAAGGAGGACCATCAGCCTAACAATGGATCGTTAGCACCCTGATGGTTGTTTGCTATTCACAGAGGGCTGAGTGATACCAGCAATCACAGCATTGTAGGAGGGGGACAGTTGAACTCGGAGGCCTCCACCCCTGTTTAATGATGGGCGGTTTCTTTTCACAAAGATGGCCTCCTTTACTCCTCTCTCAAACCATCGTTCCTCTCTATCAAGGATGTGAACATCTTCATCCCTGAAAGAGTGACCGCTGGCCTGGAGATGAGTGTAGACTGCAGAGTCCTGACCTGATGATGTTGATCTTCTGTGCTGGGCCATCCTTTTGGCCAGTGGCTGTTTAGTTTCCCCGATATAAGACTGATCACAGCCCTCCTGACACTGAACAGCATACACAATGTTACTCTGTTTTTGCCGGGGGACTGGATCTTTGGGATGAACCAGTTTTTGCCGTAATGTATTTTGAGGTTTAAAAGCCACTGGGACGTTGTGTTTAGAAAATAAACGTCTCAATGTCTCTGAAACCCCTGCAACATATGGAATGGCCACTGGTCTGGGTCTGGGTTCCTTCTTTTCACCTGATGGCTGGCTGGAGTCCTGTTTGGGTTTCTTCTCTGCTTTCAGGAAGGCCCAGTTAGGATATCCACATTTCTCTAGAGGACTGACTGAGCTGAACCCAGCACCTCAGACTGAGGAAGTCTTTCGGACGAAAGACGAAACGTTTCTACAATTTTTTGCTTTGCTTTGTTTTTTTGTTTTTTTGAATGTCCAGAGGACCAGACTTAGCTTTTTTAGATTTTTCTACCTGGATTATTGAGCATGCATCAGGGTATATGTAGATATCTTTTATAAGATATATGTAAGATATATATACATATATCAAATATCTCAGAAACCACAAAGCAGATATTTTTCAAACCAACACAGTGTAATCACTACATGTTTATATACACACTGTAAGCTGTTGGAGTTATTTGAATTAAAATTCGATTTTTAATAGACATAAGTGTGTCGACCTAGCTTTTTTTTTCTACTAGTATTTAACACATATCTTAGATCTCAGAAACCACAAAGCAGATATTTTTCAAACCAACAGAGTGTAATCACTACATGTTTATGTGCATACTGTAAGCTGTTGGAGTTATTTGAATTAAAATTCGATTTTTTAATAATTTATTTTCGAAGCACATGTGATAGGTTTGGAATTAGTCAAAACAAATCAATTTAAATCCAGATTTGACCACAACGTGACATTATTAAGGACTTGTTAACCTGAGGAACCCTCGTGGTATAAAGCAGCTATGAAATATATTTTTTAAGCTTTTATTTAGCTACATTTAAAACAAAGAACGCCGATCGACCCCACCCGCGCGTGCATGTGATGTGCATGTGTCGACCTACTTTGTTAAATCCAGCTGATTTGACCACAACGTGAAATTATTAAGGAACTGTTAAGCTCAAGCACCCTCTTGATATAACGTCAGCTATGAACTATATTTTTTAAAGCGTTTATTTAGCTACATTATAGAAATAAAGACGGCTCACGTGCGCGCGCGGGCGCGCGCGTGCACGTGGCGAAACTACTTTTTTAAATCCTGCCGTTTTGACAACAACGTGGAATTATTAAGGAATAGTTCGGCTTAAGACACATGTGTGCTGTAATTTTTAATACAAATAATTGTTTTTACCATGTTAATCTTGTAAAGTCCTTCGGTGTTTGCTCCCTCACGGCAGCCACTTCCTCAAACTCAGTCCAGCCTCCTCCTCACGGTTCGGGTCCAGCCGGCCTCGGACCTGCTCTGAGATGAGTCCGGAATCTTGGCGCGGCGCCGCGCATCTGTTAGGTGGAAATGCTCTCCAACGCGCGCTTGGCACGCAAATATGACGTCACATCCGAGCCGGGCCACCAAGTGGAAAAGGGGCATTAGCTAGCTTGTGTGAAGCTCCCAGTGCCGTCAGATCTGACACGGTTCAGAGCTCATTTAGCCATGCTGTGTACCTTTTTAGAGGAACAGAGAGAGGAAGTGCAACATTAATAAAGCAGCAGTTTATCATATCGCTAAAGATATGGTCCTTAGCTCTTAAAGTGACAGTACAGTTTTTAGTTGTTCACATAATACGTTATAGAAAACTCTTCAAACATAACCAAAATGAGGGTTCTTCAGTGTTGATCAGGATTTGGTGACATTTCAAACATTATAATTACAAATAAAAGCATATTTTCT
>JBBPBX010072935.1:6962-17947 GCA_038048925.1 Garcialebias charrua | reverse complement strand
ATGTTGTGGCAAAGCATTCTCAAGGCATCACACCACCACCCCCACCACCTCCACGCGGTGATGCAGAACAGCTCACCGTACCTGTTAAGACCCGCCAGTCGGAGCAGGGACTTGCGTCCTCAACATCAACACCTGCACATGGATCACAGGTAAATGGGAATAGCAATGATGCTAAACTTTCTATTCCAATACCTGAACTCCAGAAGCTTTCTAGATACATTCAACGCTTTGAGCCAGGGCCGTTGGGTTCAATCTATACAAAGAACTACCTAGACTCTCTTGATTTCCAGCTGGGTAATTTTCCAAATGCTACTGCTGAGGATAAAATTGCGCTGATCAGGCTCACCGCAGACTGGCCTGTATATAACTTCATTGTTCGCCAACCGGACGCCATAAAAACAGATTACAAACTGTTGCGTGATACTCTTATACGAGAGTTCACTCCAAACATGGGGCCTGGTGGCTACCCTGATGCCGAGAAGGTCGTGCAAGGTAAGAAGGAGCATCCACAGGCATATTACCAGAGAATGTTCCAGGCTTTCTTTGGTAATCGCAATGAACCGGGCATGGAGGACGACGTAGGTTTTAAATACCTTTTCGGTAAAAACCTCCACCCTGATATAAAAGAGTCAGTTCAAGTGATGGCTAATTTCAGAGACAAGACCATCAAGGAAATGAAACAATGCGCCGTAAATGTTTTCGAGGCCCGCATGGAATGCAGAACACCCGTAGAGGTGTTCACGAGTGCGAGAGCCGACTCCCAATCGCTGGAACTGGAAGGGACGCGAGCACCAGCTCCCTATCCACCGACAGGCGAAAAGAAACAGACCTTTCACCCTGACAAACCACAAAGTGGGGGTGTCCGCTTGAGGAAAAACCCAAGGTGGCTCAAGCAAAACACGGAGGGTGAACAAAAGGATCAAAAGGGGGGTGCGCGTCCAACGAGTAAAGATTATGGGTACAAGGGTAACCCATATAACCAAGGGTGGTCCCAGCAGGAACCCCCGAACCAAGGGTGGTCCCAGAGGGGACACCCGAAGCCAGTCTGGGCCCGGAAGGGGCCCCCACGCCGTGGACCTGCTCCCCCTACCCCTCAAACTGAACAGTCCGAGACAGACAAAAAATCGCAGAAGTCCCGGAGGAAAGGCCGTAGCCCTCTGTCCCCAGAAGTCAAGGAGGAAATACGTCAGATGTTCGACACGTGGGAAAATACTAAAAATGAGAACAAACCCGGTGTGATGTGTAGCACTATCATTGATAGTAACTCTGAACATTCTAACAACAACAATGCCACAGTTGCTGGCAGTCACCAAGACATTGGTGGCCAGGATGCTGACAATCAGGGTAATGACAGTCGAATCGTTGACAGTCCAGAATGTGACAGTCAACAGAACGTTGACTGTAACCATGACTTCATTGTTACGGAGCCTGAGCACCCCTCGTCAGAAAAAGGGGGGGAAAGCTCACTCACCGTTGAAAGTGGCTCGCCACGAACTGAACAGTCAGACCCATGTGTGTCTGCACTAACAGTACTGATAAATGAAGGTCACACAGTCAGGGGTAGGCGTGATAAACGTCGGAGACAACCTGGTGAGTTCCTGTGTGACATTATCAGAAAGGGGCCCGCTAAGAAGGCTTACCTGTCCATCACGTTGGAAGGGATCCTCAGAAAAGAGGCCCTCTTGGATGGTGGGGCAGACATATCCGTTATGTCACCCACACTGTTAGAAGAGCTGCGGCTGGCCGCTAGCGGTGTTGACAGGGAAATACCCCTCAGAGAATGTGCTATAGTTTTGCAGGGTCTCTCGGAGACGAGTACAACCCTAACAGCTATAGCAATGGTTCACATGCAGATTGGTGAGACGACACTATACCACCCGGTATACGTGTCCACCGTTGACTCATGCCCATTTTTGGTTGGCCAAGACTTTATAAACCGCTTCGACGCGGTTATAGATTATGGCGATCAGACAATGTGGACCAGAGTGAGTCAACCACTGCCGATCGATATGCCTACACAGAGTAACACTGACCGTCTAACGGCAGGTACCGCGGAAGGCAAAAGGGAATGCTCAGACGAGAGCACAATCCCTGTGGGTGAACCTCCAACTACAGGTGAGGCAGTAGAGGTCCAACAAGAGAGCCCCCTCTGCGAGCTGAAACAGTTGGCACTCACCGAACACTACCTACCACAGGTAGTCAAAGGTGTTGAGATTCAAGGATCCCACACCGATGATGCTGTTCTGTCCCCTTGGACGGAGAAATCAGCGATCAGCCAAGCTTTCTTTGGAACCTTGGTTAAGAAACAGTTGGGTCTCGGAATGAACAAAAAGGCTTTCCGCTTCCCGTTAGACCCCAACGATAAACAGGTAATGACTGCTAAAGGGATCATTGACCTTAAACTAATCTGGAACCAACGAGAACTGGATCACCCGTTCCTCGTGGTCCCGAACTTACCACATACAACCTACATAGGCTCCGACATTTTGGTAAGATTAGGTGTCCGAGTGGACGTCAACAACAATGCACTGTGGTCACTAGATACAGCCACGAAGGACTCTCCTGTGTTAACCACAGAGAACCTTAAGGCTGGACAGACCATTCCAGAGGTCTGCCAGGTTGCTAACAGCCATAACACTGTGGTGCCACCTCAGGTTATGAACAAGCCGGTGATGATTCACATCATGAAAGGACAGGCTATTAGAACAAAACAGGCATGCTTTCAACCATCTCCTATGTTTTTCAACTTAGGACTGTCCATGGAGGCCACATGCCAAGTGACCCTCGACGGCAGAACCACGACTGTCGCTGTGTGTAACACGAGCACAGAAGAGGTACTGATCCCAAAGCGCTCACAGCTAGGATGGTTGATCTCTACTGATTTTCATGATTTTGAACTAAGCATTCCATTTCTGGGAGGACTCCCAGAAAACTTGATCCCAAGTCATCATTCGGGGCGAGTCTTGTTCACAAAACCAACACAGGCCATAGCTCTTTTCTCCCCCACTGAGTCCGACCGGGACATTGTCCACAGGTTCGGTTTCAACCAAGGAGAAAGTCTAGGCCCTCAAACTTACAGTGCACTACCTGTTGACAGGTTTTATGACACTGAAGGGGACTCACTGGAGCTCCCCAGAGAACAAGAACCGCTCTCATTTGCTTCACAGATAGACCAGGTGGTCGCTCAGGCCGACGCCTTGGAAACTGATGAAGACAGGGACAAACTTCGCAAAGTTCTGCTAAAATATGAAAAATCATTCTCAACTGACTCGATGGATTGTGGGTTGACCACGCTCCACACAGTGAGCATTCCAACCCCGCCTGATGCTCCACCTGCATTTGTCAGACAATACAAGATTCCTCTGGCAGCACATCAACCTATCAGGGAAATCATTGCTGACCTGTTAGGAAAAGGTATCATCCGATACTGTAACAGCACTTACTCTGCGCCTTTATGGCCGGTGTTAAAACCAAATGGTAAGTGGAGACTCACTATAGACTACCGAAAGCTAAACAAACAAGTTCCCTTATCCAGATGGCCTATGACGCAACTCCAACAGGAACTGCCCAAGGTCACCAATGGTAAGTACTTCTCGACCCTCGACGTCGCCTCTGGTTTTTGGACCATCCCTGTGCGCGCCGAGGACCAGTACAAACTAGCTTTCACTTTTGGTGGCCGTCAATACACCTTTAACAGGTGTCCCTTTGGCTACGCTAACTCACCTGCAGAGTTCAACATCTTCTTGAACAAAGCATGTCCAGACGCCCACGAGCGTGGAACACTGATCTACGTGGACGATGTCCTTTTGAGGCAGCCAACACTGGACTCACATTTGGCTGAGATCGACCACGTTCTGAATCAGCTGACAACTGCTGGTGCTAAGATATCACTGTCAAAATGCCAATGGTGCAGAACCAAGGTGGACTACGTTGGCCTGCTTGTAGGTCCGGACGGAGTACAACCACAGCTGACTCGCACCCAAGGCCTTGACAATCTCAAAGTCCCCACCAATCTCAAAGAACTACAAAGTTTTCTTGGCGTGTGTAACTACTCGAACCAGTTCATAGAGAACTATGCAGACCTTGCAAAGCCACTGACTGAACTCCTTAAGAAAGACGTTCCATTTGTCTGGACTGACAAACAGCAGCAGGCTATGGACGCTCTTATAAACAGGATCAAGTCAGCCCCTTGTTTAGTCTACCCGGACTACAACAAAGAGTTTTACTTGGAAGTGGGCTTCTCAGCTCATTGCATAAGTGCAGGTCTATACCAGATACACGACAGAGACAAACGTGTAGTAGCCTACGCCAGCAAAACGATGGCAGGCCCCGAATTGAGATTCTCAGACTGTGAGAAAGCTTTACTGACCACAGTGTGGGCAGTTAAACATTTCTCCAGCTACATTGGTGGGCAGAAAATCATTGTGGAAACACAACACCAGCCAGTGACCTTCCTTAACAGTGAACGCATCAGAGATGGTGTGGTGACAAACTCACGTGTTGCAACGTGGCTCATGGCACTTCAAAGTTTTAACCTAGACATCCGTTATGGTCAGAACAAGAAGTCTCATCTGGGGACGGACTTGGCAATCTGCCAGAAGTGTACACAAGATGTACCAGCCACCCAGCCGCCGGTTGAGGTAAAAACCCCAGTAACTGAAGACCCGAATCACCACTTCTTTGATGACAATATCTGCAAAGATATGACAACATTGTACGTGGATGGATCTTCATTCCTCCGCGACAAGATCTGCAGAGCAGGTGTTGGAGGGGTCCTCCTCCAAGGCCAAGAGCAGATAACTTTCAGCTACAAATTAGGATCTCAGACTTCTCAGTATGCTGAGATTGCAGGAATCCTAATAGCTCTCCAGATTGTAGTAGAACGCTCCATCAAGACGCTAGTCATCTGCACTGACTCTAACTATGCTCGTTTGAGTTTCGCTTGTCACCTCGCTGTGTGGAAACAGAACGGTTTCCTAACAAGCGACAGAAAAGTGGTCAAACACAAAGAGCTTTTCATAGCGTGTGATCACTTGGTGACATCACATGACTTACAGATCTACTGGAAGAAGGTTCCAGGGCATTCTAGAGTCCCTGGCGATGACAAACACTACAATGACATTGCAGACTCCTTAGCCAAAGAAGGAGCCGACGAAGGTCCTCTATGGTCCTTCGACCCCTCCTGGTTAATCGAGACTCTGCCAACACAACCTTCAGTCAGAGTTATGGCAGTCACACGTGCACAGGCCGCGGACAAACCTGCTGACAACGCAGTCTCCGTACGACCCGCACTGACTGACCCTGACATCATCCAACTTCAGAAGTCGGATCCTGCTATCAACTCCATGATACTGTATCTGACTGATCCGGACAAGAACACTCCGTCTAAAGACGAACTGGATTCCGATCCAGACCTTAAAGTCCTTTATCAGCTGCGCAAACAGCTTAAACTACTCAAGGGCATCCTGACTTTCGCTCATGGACCAACGTCCTCACCTGTGTTCGTGGTTCCCCATGACCAAAGGGGGGTGATGTTAGTTCATGCCCATGATCTCCCGTCCGCAGGACACAAAGGAGATAAAGCCACGCTGACGGCATTAAAACAAATTGCCTATTGGCCTGGAATGAAAAAGGATGTCAAGGACTACATTGAAGGGTGCGTGGTCTGTGGCCAGTTTCAGCCAACCAGACCACTTCACAGAGCACCACTGCAAAGCAGAGGCATTGCATTCCCATGGTCTGACCTCCAGATCGACTGGGTTGGACCACTCACTAAGAGCTCTAGAGGAAATAAATATTTTCTCACGGTAACCTGTGCATTTACCAAATGGGTAGAATGCCTACCAGCTCCTAACGACACAGCACAAACAACTGCTATGTTGTTAATGAATCATATATTCTCAAGGTTTGGACTTCCCCTTCGGGTGAACTCAGACCAAGGTACACACTTCACAGGTGAAGTGATGAAAGAACTGTGGAAGACGCTAGGCGTCAAGGCCAACTTTCATGTCGGCTACCACCCACAGGCTTCAGGCCAAGTAGAGAGAGCAAACAGAACTGTGGTGAGTATTTTGAAGAAATACGTGGCTGCAAACCACAAGGACTGGGATGTGAAACTCCCTCTGGTCCTCATGGCCATAAGAGCCACTCCACACACATCAACTGGCATCTCTCCCTTCGAGATGATGACCGGTCGACAAATGACTCTCCCTCTACACCTGTTGTACCAACCAGGCGACGCCGCCATGGCGACAGCCTACACTACACAACAATACATGAAAGATTTGAATGTACACCTCAGAAACACTTTTGCTTTCGCCCAGAAAAACCTGGAAAAATCCGCTGAAGGACGTAAGGCGTACTACGACCAGAAGGCCTCTCACAATGAACTCCAAGTGGGAGACAGAGTCTGGTACTATACGTTCGCCCCAGCAACCGGGAAAGGAGGGTCCGAGACCGGAACTCTCGCCCGCAAACTAATGCCCAGGTGGACTGGACCTCATCTGATAACAGACAAAGTGTCCTCAGTCGTCTACGAAATCAAAATCAGCAAAGGCCGCAAAGAGCCAATTGCTAAATGGGTACATCGAAATCAGATCAAACCTTACAAGGCGTTCAATGACTCCACAAAAGACAAAGATCTCACAAACTCACCGACTTCATGGGATAATAAGGTCGTCCAAACACAAGATAGTAGATAAACTAATCAGGTTTGAACTACCGTATTTCCCACCCTATAAGTCGCATTGTCCAATTTGAACTTAGAAAAGCTAAGCCTAAAACCCACAACAAAAACTAACCTTAACAACCGTTTAAATCCACGAGATTTAATTTTGACCTCGGTCATAAAGTTGAGACCTGTTTTTCTTGCGTGTTGCACTTTGGAATCTGACGACAGGAGTGTGTCGAAGCAGTGAAACGTTTGTTTCCTTGTTGTTTAGTCATTACTGTTGTCATTAGTTGAGATATTGTTTTGGTTCTGAACACTCCCAGCCAAAAAGGTTTTGTATTAACATGGGTTAATGAATGATATGGATTTAACTATGCCAACATGCAGTTCGTTTTGTTAAATCTCAATCGTCGAAGAGTCAATGTAGTTTAAAGCTACTTAAGGTACAATAAACTACACTGGTCTCATAATTTCTAAATTGAACCGATTCGATCGTTTCTATTCTAGATTGTCTATTTATTTTGATGAGTCTCGCCATAGACTTCAAAATTTATTAGGAATACCAAATCCTACGTCGTTCGTCTAAAAGACAACAGACATTTAGATCAAACTATATTTCATTTTTATTTTAGTTTAACCTAAACTAAGTAATGAATGGAGGAATAGTTTGGAATTAGAGGCCTTCGTTACAGAAGCCCTCCAAAATTTTATAGGTATAGATCCCTATATCTAATTTACAGAATTGATCCACCCCTTAATTGGTAAGTGTAGCTGTTCTAAACCATGATAGCTTACATACCAGGTGCATATAGGTAAGGCTTAATGTAAAATCCCAATCATAAGCCCACCTTAAAAATCCACATAATTGCATGACACATAGAACCAGAGTGGCACTGACTGGAAACCAACCAGCCAACAACCTTCGATGTGGGACCTGCAGCTCCAACGCTTGGTCTTCAACCTCCATCCAAGGGTCGCCTCCTCTGCGTCAATCGAGGGATCCCCTCTACATGCTGATTATGAAAACAATTGTTGCTGATCAATCAACAAAACTAATCGTTGTGGAATTACTGCTGTGGAATTACCGCTGTGGATTATAAGACTTTGTTTTCCAAAGGATCACAGACTTTGTTTTCCAAGAGTTAACAGACTTTGTTTTCCGAAGGATTAAAAGCTTTTCGCAATGGGATTACCTCCGAACAGTATGGAATTTCCAAAACTTTATGGGATTATAATTTTTGATTTTTCTTTTCCACTTGCTGGATTACTTCAAGATCAAAGACAGTTCAAGGTTTCCTTTCGTGTTGGACCCCATCCCCAAGGACTGGCGATGGCTTCCAAAAGGGGGGAGATGTAGTGGACATGACCTTGTCCACTTTTAAGACACCTGTGTACTTTTGAACTGTCCAGTGATGACCTTTACTGACCACTCAGTAAAGCAAGACAT
The DNA here is from genome assembly GCA_038048925.1 of Garcialebias charrua. Taxonomy (NCBI): domain Eukaryota; kingdom Metazoa; phylum Chordata; class Actinopteri; order Cyprinodontiformes; family Rivulidae; genus Garcialebias; species Garcialebias charrua. Next base: position 9,830 of record JBBPBX010072935.1, on the reverse strand, counting down.
TTACTACAAAATCATTCATTTAGCTATAATCTGATAAATATAGTCACCAAAAGAGACTATTTCTATCTTTGATTTGATCCTAATGTGATCAAAAGAATAACTTTTGTCATTCTCATGATGGTGCTTTTAAGCTGTGTTATTCTGTGAGAGTTAAACTGTGTCCACTGCTGTGTTAAAGGGAAATATCGGGTCACAGAGACCCGACTGTTCTGTTTAGAAATAAGAAGACAGTTTAATCAGTTGTTTTTCATTGAACAAGGCTCCAGCTTTCTCTGTCTGTTCCTAAACAAATCTCCCTCTGCTGCTGGCTTGTAACCTTGGGTTTGATAAGCAAGTGAACTCCTCTCTGTGTTCCTGCTTTTAAGTTCTAAACTGTGCGAGAACGCGCCAGAGAGTTGCTGGGAACTTCCAAAGAGATGTGAACTTTCCCAAGAGCTGGACACGTGTGGTCAAGAGCTAACGACCGGCGTCTTCAGCTAAGGACTGATAACAGGCTGTTATGAGTCTACTTCGAACAAGCCGAGCTCAAAAACTTTGTTTATTCCCTCCTGGAATAAGTTTATCTTGAAGTCAGAGGCCTGAAGCTGACATATTCTCTGATGACCAACGCGGAAGCCAGGAGACGTTGAAACGTAAACTAAAACCAGTTTTGGACGTGCTGAGACTAAAGGACTCTGTGCATCTGAAGGCTGGTGTCTTCCCTCTTACCGGGCTGTCGTCAAAAGGTAAAGGAGCTGTTTACAAAACGTACCTGGATTTTAGCAGAAGTCTGATGGGAAGTGTCACTCTGGTCTCATGCTCAGGATAATGTTCTTCTTAATTCTTTCCTCCTATTTCTTTTCCCTCTCAACCTAAGCTGGAAACTATATTTTTAAGCTAAAAGAGCCCACAGACTAAATATGTTAACATCCAATATTTAAGTCTGTTGTGTTAAATTTAAGTGTGCTGACGTATTTGAATTGAAAGAAAGTGAAATCATGTCAATCAAGTGTAATGGTGTTAATTTAGTTGATTTATTTTAAATAAATGATAGTGTCTCTTTGACATATCAAACTAAGTTAACGTGTCCATTGTCACTTAATGGCTCTGTTTATTTATCCATCATAAAGATCACAGAAATATTGAATAAACTGAAAAAGAAGAGAATCCGTGAAATTACTATTCAATCTGAATAAGTAAATTAAGGTAAAAAGGAGGTCAGTATTAAACTGACCCCCCCTTTAACCCCTTTACAGACTCTCATCTTACATTTGAAAATCACATTAAGCTTCTGTTTAAAACTTGTTTCTTCCATCTTCGAAACATCTCCAGACTTCGCCCATCCCTAGCTTTTTCCGATGCTGAGAAGCTCGTCCATGCTTTTGTCTCCTCCAGGCTCGACTACTGCAACTCCCTGTTTATTGGAATCCCTGGCAAATACCTTCAGAAGCTTCAATATATTCAAAACAGTGCAGCTAGGATCTTGTTGAGAGTTCGTAAATTTGAACATATTACGCCCATTCTACATAACCTCCATTGGCTTCCTGTCACCTACAGAATTCAGTACAAAACTGCTCTCATTACACATCAATGCTTACACGGAACTTCACCAGATTATCTAAAGGACATTCTTATTCCATACTCATCCACCCGATCTCTGCGGTCACAGAACAGTAATCTCCTTCACATTCCGAGAACCAAATTAAGGACCATGGGAGACCGGGCTTTCAGTGTGGCTGCCCCCCACCTGTGGAACTCTCTTCCTGACTGCCTGAGAGCCCCACAGTCACTGGTTGACTTTAAGAGCGGCTTGAAGACCTTTCTTTTCAACCGAGCATACTCTGCCTCCTCATGATTCTACCTTTGATCTTAGTTGATACTGTTATTGATTTTACTTGTTTTATTACTTGTTTTATTGACGTTTAATTCTGTTGCACTTTGTAGCACTTTGAGATTTTCATTAATGAAAAGTGCGTTATAAATTGAATTCATTATTATTATTTATTATCTTCACGAGGTAACAAAGTTGTCAGATGCTTTTCCAAGTGTACCGACATTGTAGCGGAGATCGGCCGGAGAGCTGCCATGCTTCCTGGTTAAAAACACACCACTCCCTCTATTCTTCATCCTTAAACTTCCTCCTTAAGCTTTCTCCTCTTAACTTTATTTCTAAAAGTAACAACTTAAGTGTTCATGCTGCAGAAATAAGTTAATATAAGACATTAAGACCCATTAACTTGTGTTCTGTTGTTCCTATGTTTAAATCTGCTGAAAAGTTAGTTATAGGAAATTTTGATCGATCCAATCATGTAAATAAGTTTTGTGTAATTTTATGATTTGTTATTAAATGATTCTACCTTTGGTAGGTCAAACATAATAACGTTTCCTGTCAAGTTACATATCACTGAGTCACAGATTTATTGAATATTAATCTGAAAAAGTTCAGAACTTGTGAATTAAGATGATAATTTGTGTCAGTCAAACTTTGCTCAAATTTACATCTAAAATATATACAAGTCAGCAAACTGACCTCTTCTTCTATTTTATTACAATTAGAAAGGGACTACAAATCCTGGGACCGCCCCTCAACCGAAAGTAGTTCCCGACACCAGTCTTCCCCGAACTAGAGCCAATGTAGGTGGGTCGGGCAAAACTTTCCCCTGAGGAAAGACAACGCAGATTATCTGCTAATGAGTGTCTCTATTGTGGAAATAGTGGTCACTTTGTGAAAAACTGTCAGCTCCGTTTAAAAGGCCAGAACCACCAATAGATCAGGAGATGTTGGTGGGTAATTTAACTACAACTCCTGAGAAAAACTTCTGTCTCCCTGCTATTGTTTATTTTGACAAAGATAATTTTATCATTCAGGCTTTAATTGACTCTGGTGCA
>JBBPBX010072934.1:0-16281 GCA_038048925.1 Garcialebias charrua | reverse complement strand
CTGCTCTTTTAAAGGTTTTTAACGACATATTTTTAGCAACAGACTCTGGTGACAGTGTTGTCCTCCTGCTTTTAGATTTATCATCTGCTTTTGACACCGTGGACCATGACATCTTACTATGTCGTTTGAAACAATGGGGGGGTGTCAGCGGTGCAGCACTGAACTGGTTTAGGTCCTACTTAGCCGACCGTACTTTCTGTGTCCGCCTTGGTGACCATGAGTCCTCCTCTGCTCCTCTTCTGTGTGGGGTTCCTCAGGGCTCAGTCTTAGGCCCCCTCCTCTTCACACTATACCTGCTCCCTCTTGGCTCCATTCTTAGAAAATATGGGATCTCCTTTCATTGTTATGCAGATGATACGCAGATTTATGTCCCGCTTCAGAAAAAGGACTCCAACTCTCTGGCCCCTCTGTTTTCATGTCTGGAGGACATCAAAGCCTGGATGGCTGTGAACTTTTTAAAGTTTAATGAGGGGAAGACTGAGGTGATGGTTTTTGGAAGCTCCACTGAGACTCCCAAGGTCAATGTTGGTTCCTTGGCTCAATACATCAGACCTATTGTTACAAACCTGGGGGTCAAGATCGATGCCGGACTAAAATTTGAAAACCACATCAGAGCAGTTGTTAAAACTAGTTTTTTCCACCTGAGGCAGCTGGCTAAGGTAAAGCCAATTCTTTCCAAGCAGCATTTTGAAACAGTAGTTCACGCCTTTGTGACCACACGGCTGGACTACTGTAATGCACTCTATATAGGAATCAGTGATTCGTGTATCTCTCAGCTTCAGAGGGTACAGAACGCCGCTGCACGACTTTTAACTGGCACACGAAAGTTTGACCACATTACTCCTGTTTTAACCTCCCTGCACTGGCTGCCCGTACATTCCAGGATTCATTTTAAAGTTCTTTTATTTGCTTTTAAAGCGCAAAATGGTCTTGCCCCGCCCTATCTGTCAGAGTTGCTGCAGCCATACACACCCTCTCGATCCCTCAGATCATGTGATCAGCTGCTCCTGAGTGTCCCAAAGACAAAACGCAAGAGGAGAGGAGACCGTGCTTTTGCTGTGGCAGCTCCTAAACTGTGGAACAACCTTCCCTTGAACATCAGACAGGCCTCTTCCCTGTCTGTTTTTAAATCTCTTCTTAAAACCCATCTCTTCTCCCTGGCCTATGACACCATCTGCGATGTTGACTTTTAATAATTTTAGTCGCTTGTTTTATCTGAGTGTATGATTCCTCAACTTTTATTATGTGACTTTTATTTATTTTAATCATTTTATTACCTGATTGATTGTTTTGTTGTGTGTACAGCACTTTGGTCCTGTAGGTGTTTAAAGTGCTCTATAAATAAAGCTGGTATGGTATGGTATGGTAATCACTAAGGCTGTCACAAGAGCACCCTTTGCTCTACAAGTGTTGTTTAAACAGCATAGTCATTTAAAGCCTTAGCTCAACACAAAGTGGTCAGAGTGGGTGGAGAACACTCTGGAACACACACACATTCAGCTCTACAACTGCTTTGAGCAAAACTTGGTTTTACCTGCAACAGGATTCCAAGTATTTCCAACAAGCACCCTTGCTTGCGTCCACCAACCTCAGTTGGCAATCTCAACCTCACATCAGTAAGGCTCCACAGTGTTTAGGTCTTAGCTCAGACTATTTAAAAGGCTGAGATCAAACAGGTGTTTCACCTGAGCTAATCAAGCCTGATTAGGCTGAGTGAAAAAAAAAGTGATTCTCAGTAGGCTGCTGGTCTTTCAGCAGACTTGCAGCCAACCTAAATATAATGATGTTTTAAAAACTCTGAGCACCCTCAGGAACATAACAACAGTTTCCTCTTGCTGTGTAGGAAGTGTCTGTGTCATGACCTTTACATTTTATAATTGCTACTTCTGCTAGTAACATTAATGCTGTAGCAAGTTCTCTCATGTCTGCTTCATGTTTGATTGGCTTTCCATTTGCTGTCAAAAAACCACCTCTTCTCCACTGAGCGAGTTCTATATGTGTTGCACCAAAAGCATACGCAGAGTCTGTGAATATAGTAACCTTTTTACCAGCTTCCCACTGTAATGCAGAAATCAGAGCCCTGACCTCTGCCCTCTGAGCTGACTGAGCCCCTTGAAGCTTCTCACATACCAGTGTGTCAAAACCGTGATCTGTCTGAAGCACCACTGCAAAACCAGCACAGAGCTGGCCATCCTGTCCACGGAAACAACTCCCATCACAGAACACCACGTGTCCTCCTTCTAATGGTGTAGCCCTCAAATCTGTTTTCCCCTTGTCATCAACATTCACTCTCCTCCTTGTTTTTTTTTTTAAAAACAATATTCCTATCCCGGTCTCATCTGGCAGATGAGAAGCAAAAGTGTCTAAATACTAATTCAACTGCTTCCATTATTGATTGATCCTAACTGACCGCTAGTCCGAGTACTAATTGAAATTATGAAGCTTATCTGTAATATCAAATCTGGAATTTCAACTCCTAAGACCTCATGTATAGCACATTCCCCACTGAATTTCCCTAAAAGCGTACTCCTATACCCATGTCCATCTGTTGTAGCCAACCAGACTCATGAAAATGCATCAACTGAGGGAAAAACGCCATCAGGTTTTTAACTCTATAAAACATAAAGTATTTCGTGACAGTGGTGTCAGATTACATCTCAGAGCCTTCTGGAACAGGGACAACCAGACAAACAGAACCCATTCATCAGTGTTACTCTATGAATTATGTGACATGCCAGGGCATATCCTACTTGTGGTTATGTGTATCATTAAACAACCTTTTACCATTTGGATCAGGACACTAAGGCTCACAGCCGATTCAACCAAATCAAATGCTAGGCTGACACCTTCACTGGCTGCTGGCATGGGTGACTCCAAACAGCTGTTTCACGTACTCTCGCTCTGCTTGTGAGAACTCGTTCAGCCTTTGTCAACTCCAGCGACCAACAATTTAGTCCCGGTAGCTGTGTTTCGTCCAGAATCCTCCAAATTCTGACTTCAATTGATTTCACTTGGTAGTTACTGACAGTTGCATCTATTTGTTGCTTGGACAGTTCATTGTCAAGGTCTCTGCCTTGGAAATATTGCTGAAACAGTTCATGGACAGTCTCGTGCTCGAATGACATGTCTTTGCTCTTGCCCCCTTGAGTGTCTTTATAACATTTTGTGTTATTGTAAAGCCTCTTGAGTGAGAGTTCCTTGAGCACTGCTTGTTGTAGCAGCAGTGGTGTCCTTAGTGAGTCACAGTAAGCCAGTTCCAGTGTCAACTTTACACATTCAATGTAATTCAATCAAACTGCTAACCCAGTCCCCATAATACCAAACGCATATGTTGCATTTGTTTTGGTAGAATTCTAGCTCATGGAAAATTACCTCTTGTGGTCGGTAAGGGGTCTGCCTGTCCCACCGCCCCCTTCCACCAACTGTGTGTTGTCAGGCTGTGCTAAAAATAAAAACAGTAAAACACGCCTATTAATTATAAACCGAATTAATAAGAGATAACTGTTCGCTCCTCTCCTATCGTCTCTATCAGCATTTAACCCCCAACAAAGGCATCCTCGTCATCTGGTTTGCACAACGGATCAAAAAATGTAAATTTACCTAAGAGTGTAAGCATCAGCTCTACTTAGAATTACTTTAACCTAAACCCAGAATTTTGCGGCTACATTTTGTTACGTTGAGGAGCTGAGTGCAGCCCCGAGAAACCTCCTCCAGGTCACAAGACCTGCCTCCAGCTCCACACGTCCACCCCCAGTCTCAATCTCCCTCAGAAATGGCAACTCATACTAAATAAATCAAAGAAACCTGAATTAAGTTTTATAAATTGTATTAAAGTTAAGGCAGGAAAAAGTTACAGCTTACAGCACTGGCTCTCTGATATGATCAGCATCCGGAAGAGAGAGATGTCCAGTGTCATTACTAATTTATAGGGCCTAGGCCCCACCCTTCGCAGAAGGGGAGCTCCTCCTGTCATGTGTATGAGGGGGCGTGACTAAGTGTGATCTCAATGGATCTTATGTGGATTGATGCATGTGGAGAAACATGGGACAGTGCATTAAAGCCTTTCTACGTGATGCAGCAAGCAAAATAAACTCTATTCCTTGACAGATACTGAATCCATGGGAGACTCTTTTTAGAGCTGCTGGTCCAGTTTAACCCAGTCAGAACCGGGTCATAATTTCATTATGATCCCGTCTCTGAGTAGATCAAGAACGCCAGGACCAGTCTACATAAATATCTAACAACTCCCCCTGGTTCGAGGATCCCAAAGGGTTTCCTCGAATAAAACTCCCATCCCAGTTCAATGTCGTCAGATTTGCAAGCAATGAATCACTTTCCTCTGGGTGAATGTAAAACTATTCCTTATATGTTTGCGAGTGATGTCTACAGGCTGTAGTGTGTGACCTGGCCCCCCAATAGGTCAAATAAGATGCCAGAGCTGACGGCTAGCGTTAGACCTGCCAGCCTCAGGTCGCCTGACCCAGCCCTGGACATCTGCCTAGGACTTCAACATCTCCCTTGGTGTGGTGCATATAGGACATTATGGAAAATTCTAACATGGTCTGTTGTGTTCAGAAAACACAGTGTTTAGTGTGTTTGTTGGGTCTGTAATTGTGTGCTCTGTTTGTTACGACATGTTACTGTGCCTTTAAGAGATGCTTTACGGCATGGGTAAATGTGTGTGTGTGGGGGGTTTTGAGTTCAGTAAAGTTTGGTGCACGAAGCGACACGGTGTGGTTATTGAGTTCCCGCGGACACTACATTTTGGCAGACGAGGATGTCCGGACTCGCGTTACCACCACCGCCACCTTTCCTGCCTGTCCCCGGCGACCCAGCTGTCCCGTGGGACAGATGGCTGACGGCGTTTGAGGACTACTTGCTGGCTTTGGGACACACTGAACTGGCGGAAGCGAGGAAGTGCGCGCTCCTCCGCCATTGTCTGGGCCAGGAGGGTCAGAGAATCCTCGCCACGCTCACGTTAGCGGACAATAAATACGCCACGGCTACAGCTGCACTGAGGACTCATTTCAGCTCCGGGCGGAGCCGGCGGATGCACCGCTTCGAGTTTCGTCAGAGGACGCAGCGACCGGGTGAGTCTGTAGCCAACTACATCTCAGCACTACGAGAGCTGGCTAGACTCTGTGACTTTGGGGCGTTAGAAGATGGACTCATAGTAGATCAGCTGATAGAAAAGACGTCGTGTGACCAACTGAGGGAGAGACTGTTATTAGAACCAGACTCCATGACGCTGGCGGGCGCTCTGGTTATTGGAAAGCAGCTTGAAACAGCACTAACAGAGGCGCGAAAATTCTCCCGCGCGGCGCACGAACCAGTGACGTCATCAACACCGGCCGTTTATCACACAGAGGAGGGGGCTGACTGGCCGAGTGGCAGCTGGGATGTGCAGAGAGTGGACAGGGGGCCAGCAGGAGGGGGGCCAGGAGCTGTGGTAACTGTGGCTCCTCTAACCATGCAACTAGAGACCAGTCATGTCCTGCACATGGGAAACTTTGTCATAAATGCGATAAACTGAATCATTTTGCACGCTGCTGCCGCTCTTCTGCTCGCCAGGATACTACTGTGGTTCCCATTAACACTGTACAGACTCTGCAGCCGTCGTTCAAGCTCTGCACATGTCGCGTGGGTGCAGCTCACGTCCCGCTCCTTGTGGACACAGGGGCCAAAGTGTCAATTTTGAATAAAAGCACGTATGATCGTTTCTTCAGCCGTACACCCCTGGAAGCAGCCACTACAACCCTGTTGGGCTACGGTCACTCTCCCATCGACACTCTGGGCGTGGTCCGCCTCCCTGTCCAGTATGATCAGCAATTTACGCCTGACGCCAAGTTCTGCATCACCCGGAAGGGAGCTAACATTATGGGCCTAGACTTGTTCCTCGCCCTGGGCTTTGCTGTGAGTGAGCCTGCCACAGCCCCTCTCACCCCGACCCCTTGGCCACTTTCACCTTGGGAACATATTCAGGTCGGCATCTGTGGGGAACTTCAGGGGGCACCTGCTCACGCTCGCTACCTGCTGGTTGTTCATGATCTTCACTCGAAGTGGCCTGAGGTTTGTCAACTGAGCTCCATCACTGCACACACCATCATAGACTGCCTGGACAACCTGTTTGGACGCTGGGGCCTTCCCAGTGTTGTTACGACGGATAATGGGGCCCAGTTCACCTCAGCAGAGTTCACAGAGTTCCTCACACTACGCTCCATCAGGCACATCAGGACAGCAGTTTATCACCCAGAGAGCAATGGTGGTGTGGAACGACTCAATGAAACTCTCAAAAATGGACTCAGAGCCTGTCTGGAGGAGGGGAGAACATACAGCGACGCTCTCAACCAAACCCTCTTGACCATCCGGGCATCCAAGCATCCCACCACAGGAGTTTCACCGGCGATGCTGATGATCGGGCGCGAACTGAAGCAACCCCTGGACTGTCTGAGAGCTGAGCCAGCTCCTGCACGCGGGAGCCCAGAGCTCCAGAAAGCCAGAGCTCAGGTGAAGGGTTCGCAGGCCCGGATGAAAGAGAGGTTTGATGCCACGCACCGAGTGCAGACCCCCTCACTGGCTGCAGGGGATTGGTTTGATGCCACGCACCGAGTGCAGACCCCCTCACTGGCTGCAGGGGATTGGTTTGATGCCACGCACCGAGTGCAGACCCCCTCACTGGCTGCAGGGGATTGGGTCAGGATCAAACGGCGTCATCGGAGAAATAAACTGAAATCCTTCTGGTCAGAGCCACTGCGGGTGATTAAGCAATTGGGGCCGGCCACATACAGACTGGAAAATGGGAGTCGTTGGCACGCAAATCGTCTGCACAGGGTCATCACCCCACCAGCATCTGCCCCACCAGCACCTGCTCCACCAGCATCTGTTTCACCGCTGACCCCAGCAACGGCAATGGGTTGGCAGCCTAGGCCAATGACTTTTCGGGTGGGGGATACTCCACCAGCTTTGCCCGACTCCACTCAGCAGCCAGCATGGCCCCAGAGACTGAGGGCCCCGCCTGTCTGGCTTGGGGACTATGTGACAGGGTGATTGTGTTACTGAAGATCTGTTAATCTGTGTTTTATTGAATCCAGATTAATCTGTTATTCATTGCAAAGTGTTATGTTTTCAAGGGGGGTGAAGGGGGGAAAATGTTGTGTTCAGAAAACACAGTGTTTAGTGTGTTTGTTGGGTCTGTAATGTGGTGTGCTCTGTTTGTTACGACATGTTACTGTGCCTTTAAGAGATGCTTTACGGCATGGGTAAATGTGTGTGTGTGGGGGGTTTTGAGTTCAGTAAAGTTTGATGCACGAAGCGACACGGTGTGGTTATTGAGTTCCCGCGGACACTACATGGTCTAAGTCAGAGCTGTTTTAAAATCACAAAAGACGATTCGGCTTCCGCAGACCAGCAGATTGGAGCTTTCAGGTGTGTGTAACCTGCGTCTGTCATAAGTGTTCTGAGCGGAGCTACTATTTCAGCAAAATCAGGGATATAATTCCTGCTGTAATTTGCCAAAATTTCAAAATTACAAGTCTGAAGTCCCGCATTTACTTTTCTCAGATCATGCACCAACCTGAAAACGCCCTTTCCAGATTTAGCGACAGGCGTTATAGGAGTGTTAAAAGGAGAGCAACACTTCACTAATACTCCCTGCTTCAACAACCCAGCAATTGTTTCCCTGATACCTTCATTCTTTTCTCTAGAAAGAGGATACTGTGTNCCCCGGCGTAGGGACCGGCGGCAACGGGACCCTCTTCTGGCGCGATGGAGCGGAGCTTCAACTGTACAGCCTCGCAGCAGCCTCGCAGCAGCGAGGACCTTCTCCTTACGGATTAATTTACGGGAGACACTTGGTGAACTTTGTGTTGTCTTGACTGGAACAGCGATAACTCCCAAAATCGCCGCGTGCAACGAGCGGAGCTGGCGAACACCGGAAGAGGAACAAGCTAACATTAGCATCGGATTCGGGTGGTCTCATGCTAAAAGGAGCAGCAAATTGCGGCGCGCTCAGACGGGTTTCGGTAAGTTATCTTAAGCTAGCACTAACAGTAAGTCAAATGAGTAATAAAAAAAGAGCTAATTTTAAAACAACAACACATTACAGATACTGGCTGTTCAGAGGGCGTAAACAGATCTTTGAAGGGCGTGGACTTCAGAACTTGTATCAGAAACCGGTCGTTCAAAACGAAAGTTAAAAATGGCAGAATTAAAAAGGGTATAATTAATTATCTAAGAATTATTTTGTGTATTAAAATGAATTAATATTGTCAAGATAGCACACAGACATAACATAAAAATTTTAAAGACCTATATGTGGTCCCCTTTAAAAGTCTTTGCTATTTTACGCTGGGTAACACCATTCTGATATTGCTGCACTATCTTTCTGCGCAACAATGGTGGAATTGGTGATCCTCTTACCATCTTGGCTTCTGAGAGACACTGACACTCTGAGAAGCTCCCAATCATGTTGTCCATTGACCTAATTAATGTTAATTGGTCTTCCAGCTGTCCCGTTATATGCTCAATTTCCTTTTTCCAGCCACTTATTGCTACTTGTCCCAACTTTTTTGGGATTTGTTGACGCCATGAAACTTTAAACAATATTTTTCCCTTAAAATGATACATTCTCTCAGTTTAAACTTTTGATCTATGATTTGTGTTCTATTCTGAATAAAATATTAGATGTTGGCACCTCCACATCATTGCATTCAGTTTTTATTCACAATTTGTTTAGTGTCTCGACTTTTTGGGAATCCGGTTTGTATTTCTGGCTGAGACAACTCTAAAGACTAGCAGGGGTCACCAACCTTTTTGAAACTGAGAGCAACTTTGTGGATACAGAGTCATACAAAGGGCACCCGTTTGATAAACTCTTCGGAAATAACAAAGCGTAAATTGAAAAAAAAAAAAGTATAACAAACATATTTTTAAGAACATATTTTTAAGATAGACATTTTAAAATTTATATAAATACAAAAAAAGAATAACAACTGAATAAAATGAAATTTTAAATGCAGGTTAGTAGTGAGTTGTGCTATTTTTAGAACAGGTAGGTCCGAGGGCACCCCAAATGGTCCTTGGGGGCACCCGGGTGCCCGCGGGCACCATGTTGGTGACCCCTGGACTAGAGTATTGTGGGAAAAATATTTTAAAATACAGTAATGTTTTTAGGCTGCTACCCCCGCGACCCGACCCCGGATAAGCGGACGAAAATGGATGGATGGATGGATGTTTTTAAGCAGTTACATATGGTGCTTGATTTCCTCCCACGAAAAAAGACCATATCATCATATCATATACTGTACAGATACAGATATCCTTTATCGTCATTCGCACCCCATGTGGTACACGTGGTGGAACAAAATTATGTACACAGGGTCCCTGTTGCATCCAACAATAAAATATAAAAGATAAACAGTAATAAGATCTAAGATATGAACTAAGAAAAACATCAGCTAAAGATACGCTAAGTACTAATAGCATAAAAACAATAACCACAATACACCGAACAGCAGCATGAACATGAGTCTGTGTGAGCAAAGTCTGTGTATATGCTGTATATATAAAGTTAAAGGGTTAAAACTGTTATTCAAATGCACACAATATGATGTTGTTGATGTCGATCAGATTTCATGATCTTGTCAGTAGTTACAAAAAACAAAGTGACGTTTTTTTTTAATCTGCATGCAGTCAGCTGGGAAAGCTGCAAGACAAAGATAAAATCATTGTAAAATAATTCTTTATTAGTTTCCTGAAAATATGAGTTATCTCGCTCTACAAAATTGACTGACAGCTTTTCATGCTTGTGATGCTGGTAAGCCATTTTCAACAGTGATCAGTGTTTAAATAGTCTGCATTCACCAACATTTTTGCTGCACAGAAAATCTCTGTGTTGATGCTGCTGTTGGAAAATTACTACAGCCTCCTACTCTGATCCATTAGCCTCCTACTCAAAAAGTTATTGAGAAGGCTGGCTGCAGTGCCAGGCATATATAGGCTCATAAGAGCTTCACATCTTTTTTAAGCCTTGTTATTTTTCTATTAACTGCCAAATATGCATATTTTAAGAAAATATACATATTTTATTTATTACTTCAAACACTTTAGCACTTTGAGATTTTCATTAATGAAAAGTGCGTTATAAATTAAATTCATTATTATTATTATTATTATAAACACTCACCCTGTTCTGCCCATACTTAAAGGGGATTGCGAGCGTCTCAGTCGCACGGATCATGGACTGCATGGAGGTGAAGATGTTCTGATAGACCAATTTGGTGAAGCCCTTTTTATCCTCTTCCGTATAGCCGGTCCCATGAATTATTCTCATCTGCTTAATAAAAGTGCTTTTGCCACTTTCTCCAGTACCTAAAAACAGACAAGACACCGGCAGATTAGCCAACCACTGAAAAAAGGTGTTAAACAGTTACATGAAACACTTTTCACTGTGCTTACAGGACCCTGGAACAATAAAGTGATTTTAGTATGGAGACATGCAGCCAGAAACAACACACAAGAGGAGAGTTCGGTCTAAACACGCTGTACACAAAACGTCAGAAAAAACCACAATAAAAACTTGTGTAAAAATATCAGAACAAAGTTCGTCCATCCATTATCTTTACCCGCTTCTCCCTTTTTGGGTTGCGGGGGTCACTAGTGCCCATGTCCAGCAGTCACTGTGCGAGAGGTGGACACCCTGGACAGGTCTTCAGTCCATCATAGGGCCACACAGAGGCAAACAACCATTCATTCACTTTCTCACTCACATCTAGGGACAATTTAGAGTTACCAATCAGCAGAACATGCATGTTTTTGGTCTGTGGGAGGAAACTGGAGTAACCAGAGAAAACCTACGCATGCACGGAGAGAACAAGTCATCTCCATCGAGAAAGGTCCCTGGCTGGTATTCGATCCGGCAACCTTTTCGTTGAGAGGCTGATCCACAATGCTGCCTAACAAAGTTATCAAAAGTACTTCTTTCAAACTTTCAAACCAGCAGAACAATCAATGCAGTGTTTCCCTTACCATTATACAGTACAAGCAGGGCACCTTGTTCTGTCAATAGAACTGAGCGCCTACCGACCGCCACCCCCAACTGCCAGCACTGATTGACATAGCGCTAAGGTAGTGCTAAACTAGAGGCGCGCAATACAGATGTGCTAGGGCTGGGTGATATCTCAATATTTTTTAAATTTCGAGATATCGATATTCCTATGTTGTTATTATTATTAGACTTGAAAATCTGTGCAGTTCTTTTTCTCCTGTCTGCACCACCAACTTTATGTGGTCCCTCCTTCTCCCTCACTGAATACAAACACAGCCCCTCATGTGCTGCTTTACACACGCTTACTAACGTCGTGAAGGTGGCACAGCTGAAGAGGATTATTATTTAATATGTATTGTATATGTAAATAAAAGTCTAAAAAACAAACTATTTAATAAACTATTTAATACTGTATATGTAAATTGTTTTTTTAGACATTTATTTTGTACAGTTACAGCTGTTTAATAATGTGTCTGTGTGACAATTGGGACAAGGCTTTGACTAGGAAATATATATTTTTTACTACTTTATGGAAAGAATAAAATATTGAGATATAGACACACATATAGACAGAGATATTAATGTTGGTCCATATCACATAGCCCTAAGACACGCTAGCTAAAAAGCTATACCGGTAGTTAGCGTCCCGTTTCCTTTATGCTGAGCAATCTTCAAACAGCCCCCGCTCGAAAACTGTTGGTACAAACAGTGCACAACACAGACATGTATCCGTCATCCCCACCCACCCCCGTCAACAAAAATCACAGAACATATGTGCGCTCTGCCAAGGCAACTAATTTAAGGGAAACAATGCAATGTCCTTTATATTCTAAGAGAGTCCTATGCCTTTTATGCATTGTAAAGCCTGGTCCAGCCTGGACCAGCCATAAGCTAGATTCATACTTGACGCGCCGCGCAGCGCGCGAGGGTACGCGCTCCAAAAGTGACGCAATTTCACAGTCCCCGCCCCTGCGCGTTGGCCCCGCGCGTGGGATTAGCGCGTGACGTGCACCTCTGAATTTTTGAAACTCCGCAAGCCTCTGCGCGCGCGGTGGGCGCTACGATTTGATTGACAGGTCCCCACCGACAGCCTTCACCCTCTTCACGCCGGAGCCTGCAGCTGTTTGCGCCGCTGTGGTCGTGGAGACGGAGTCGCGACGCATGGAGGAATGTTTTGTGACACAAAATGTATTAAATTCTCCTTCGTTCCTGATCTGGAGTCGGACTTTTCTTTTGTTTTTTTCGCCAAAAGTCACGTGATCGCTTTCTCCTCCGCTGACTCCATGGATTAAAGCCGCAAATAAAGACAACAGTTCAGCACGCGAGCGGAAAGCTATTTGTTTTTGTTGTGTGATTTCAAACAGTTCTTCTTCTACGGTAGATTTCTTCTTCTACACCTTTCTTGCAACATATGCACAGGTTTTAGAGGGTACTGCCTCCTGCTGGTCCGTAAAAGAACAGCACTTTGCCATGCGCCGTTGTGCGTCAACCATAAACACAGAGGCGACACTGTAAACGCATTTTTCGCCGCACGGCTGTGTGCACGCGCGGCGCGCGCTCCAGCCTGCGGACCAAAGCGAAAGTCTAACTCAGCCTATAGTCTGCCCAACACTGATCTGCCCCAGCTTGTTTGTTGTTGTTCGTTCATTCATTCAACCTTTATTTAGGCAGGTTAATCTCATTGAGCCTCGAGGACTCATTTACAAGAGGGACCCGTCTACAAACTAAAGAATGATGACAACAGCAACAGTAGAATTTCCTTGAACAATCAACAATAGACAAACATAAGAGAGAAATACAGATTTTTTTTAAACAAGTTAAAACAAAGATATCAAAGTAGCAAAACATTATAAGGCAGAGGTATAAAATCAAAAACAGGAACATGTCTGCATTGGTTTTTGCCAGGATTCCAACAGATTCTTAAAGCCATTTAGAGAGGTCAAGGCCGAGAGCTTCAGATCTTTTTGTAAGATATTCCAGGAAGCAGGAGCGGAGTAGGAGAAGGCCCTTTTGCCAAGTTCAGTTCTCACTGACGGAACACTGCAGGTAATCATGTCCTGAGAGCGCACGCTGTAGCTGCACTCACGCAAAGACATGTAGGAGGAGATGTATGAAGGCAGCAGACCAAGAAGTGATTTAAAGATGAAAGTGTACCAGTGGAAGAGTCTGCGTGAGGTTAATGATGTCCAGTTAACCAGTGAATACAGGGTGCAGTGGTGGGTATGATAATCACAGCCAGTTATGAATCTTAGTGCACCGTGATAGACAGCATCCAACATCTGCAGGGTGCTGGTAGGAGCATTCATGTAGATAATGTCACCGAAATCAATGGAGGGAAGGAAAGTCACAGATACAAGGCGTTTCCTAACATTCAGTGTTAGACATGATCTGTTTGTTCAGGGCACTGGTGCTATCTTTTGTGTTGCCATTTTTTTATAAAGAAAAATAAGAGTTCTTTCCATCACACAACCTGCTAGTAGCAAGTAGCTGAAAGAAAAGGCATAAGGAACAGTCTCTGGAAGTATGACTCATATGTGATGTGACATGGGCCAGCGAACAAATCAATGGCCAGCAGTCTCCTAACGTCCAATCTGCAGCACTAGCCCAGCCCAAATGGAACCCCTGGTCTCTGGGTTTCAAAACTCAAGCTGGAACTGGGTGGGCCAGGTTGCCCAATGCCAACACTCAAAACCTGGTGCGTGCCAGTCCAGGCTGGGCCACGCCTTACAATGCATATGAGCCAACAGTTGGTAAACCAGAATCACTATCTACTTTAAATGTAGCTTCAAAAATAATATACAGGTACTGTATGTAATTCTGTTGTGTGGTAATAAATAGGAATGTCTTCGCAACAAGCTGACCTTGTCTATCCACCCACATCCTGGTGTGTGAAGAAATCTGTACTACTGTGTCCTCGGGCAGTAATCCAAACGTAATCCAAACCTCAGTGCCAAAGCAGTCCGTTTGCACTTTTGGTCATCAGCGAATAAGAAGATCTATTTAAATTCATTCACATTTCAGGGCATAGCTGTGTTCAATTTGGTTGTCTTGAGAAGCACAACATGACAATTTTAGTTTAGTAGAGTATACCACAAAGACACCATCCATCCATTATCTTTACCTACCGGTACTTCTTCCTTTTCATCTTAGCTTAATATGTTAGGTACATAAAATTTACATTTCATGTTTTATATTAGTCATAGTGCATATGGAGGACTCAGCCCTATACCAGAAAAAAAAATGCCACAGATCTTCACAAATCTTTCTCCCATTTTCTTGGTAGTTTCCACATGACAAGAAACCATACAGCAGGTTCTATATCTTTACTGTATACAGTATGACAATTTTTGAACAAAGTACAACTCTTGATCTAGAACTAAGACTTTTTTTAAAGAATCATCAGGATCATTAAAAATTTGACATTTAATAGACAAGACATAACAGCCCAATTCAATTTTTATTTTCACAATGCTGTGGTCTTTTCAGAGCAGTCTTCATCTGTTCCACCTCCATTTTCTTCTGCCACAATTCAGCTCAAGCTCTCCACTACTCATATCTTGATCTCACCTCTACCAACACGGATGTCTGAGTCACTGCAGTAACATGAACATGTTCTCAACTGTATAATTTAGTCTTGTTTAGGTTCATACTATCTCAACTAGGGACACATCCAACCATTTCCTTTAACCTTTAATCCTTTAACCATTTCCTTTAATCTATGCAATTTCTATTTTTACAATGATGTCACTTAAGAGTCCCATTTTATCTCTCTTCATTCCACATAAACCAAAAGGCTTTTGCCTTAAGATCAGTTTCTCCTACCATTATTCAAGGAGGGCACCCAGCCCTGCCTACCAACTTTTTGTTTCTATTATCCACCTTGAACTGCACACCTATGGTGCTTTGCCACGGTCAGCTTTCAGCGGTTTCATACCACATTGAACCAGTTAGGGCCTGCCCACTGTTGGTGCCCACCTCCACTCAGCCTTATTTATGGGACCACCTTGTTTGAGGTTCCATGCGGGCTGCTCCGAGGTGGCAATTTTGATGTAAGCAGACAGCAGCTGGCCAGTGGAGCTGTGTCGCTGGATGACCCATCCCGCAAAACTGCAAGCTACCGTAAATGTCTGTATACAAGCCACTACAGTACTGTTGTCTCACACTTTGTATCCCATGGTTTATATGGAGGAGCGTCTTATTTATGCAAATTTTTTTTCCATAATTTTTAAAATTGATATTTTTCACATTTTATTTTGAAAGACTTCCTGCCGTCTCTCTGTATTTTCCTGCCACTGACTAACATGTTACTTTCATAGAGCTGGGCGCTCGTGGCTTCCAGCATCCTGCCCTTCATGGGGGCAGGTGTTTGTGACACAGAGAGAATGCCCTCAGGTAATCAGACGTACCAGGCCTTTTGCTCACAGTTTCAAATACCCAACCATAACTCCACCCACCCTGTCATCATGTGGCCAGAAGTCTAACCTGAATGACCAACCAGGTACTCAAGGATCCCCAAAAATAGACGTGAATTCATTTCTTCAGATCATTCCCATGTCATTATAGGATTTTGCGTTTCATGCACAGACCTGTTCATTTGTTCAGCAATAATGGAAAACGCACAGAGCATTTCTTATGATGTAACTTTCATGTTAAAAGCGATCGATCAGCTGTCGAGGAGGAAACAGCTGTGTGTCGTAAGCTTCATCAACATGTATCGATGGTCAGGATTGGAGATGCAAAAGCAGTCAAGTCTGATACATGTTTTAATAAAAGTTTTAACATTATTTTTGTGTGACAACTTTCTGTGTCGGTAAATATGCATTTAAACACTGTGATCTCATTTTAAAGTTACATCCGAATGCATGAAATGGAGCAGACAACGAACCGGAGGGAGCTCTTCCCCTCCCCTTCCGTCATGAGAAGATAGCGGTGGAGAAGTCAGATTTTAAAAGCAGTCAGTCAAGACTGATACATATTTAAATAAACGTTTTCAAAAATCTTTCTGTATACGGTAAATATGTGTTTAAATATCAATACTGTATGTCATTTAGGCTCTACACAGAATGGAGGAGACAACAAGAGGGGTGGCATTGTTCACCTTTCTATCCTCCTTATCCTCTTCTCCTTCTTAATGTCTCAAATTCTGACATTAGTTGTGACCACCTGCTCACAGAATTAAACAAATTTATTACCAAGAGAATATTGATGATGACACACAGTAACATTGTAGCTAGTTT
>JBBPBX010072933.1:0-17948 GCA_038048925.1 Garcialebias charrua | reverse complement strand
AGACCCCGCGGACACCCTGTTTTTTAAACAGGCTTATGGTTAATTGTACAGTACTTATCGATTTTAGAGTTTATCATGTGTAACCTTTTTGTATAGCATGTTTTAAGAGTGTATGATTTTAGTATGATTTTATTATGTGTATTTCTTTTGTAAAGCACTTAGTGATTTTATATCTGTGAAAGGTGCTATATAAATAAAGTTTACTTACTTACTTACTTACTTACTTATTGTCATTTGCACCGCATGTGGTACATGTGATGAAAACGAGATTATGTACACGTGGTCCCAGTTACATCCAACAACAAATGCAAGAGAAAAACAGTAATAACATCTAGAATTAACTAAGAAAAACATCAACTAGAAATACACTAAGCCCTAATATAGTGGAAAAACATCATTATAAACAGCAGCACGAACACGAGTCTGTATGAGCAGATGGTCACAGATGAACACAGCAACAAGAAAAACAGATCAGCATCAGCATGATGTGATATTTTGCAGTGTTTATTTTTATTTTATTTTTATTTATTCATTCATGAGTCTAACAGCCTCAGGGTAGAAGCTGTTCCTCAGTCTAGTGGTTCTACATTTGATGCTCCTCAACCTCCGTCCTGAGGGGAGTGGGGCAAAGAGTGAGTGTGCTGGGTGAGTGAGGTCTTTCATGATGCAGGTGGCTCTTTTCCTGCATCTGGAGGTGTAAATGTCTGTGATGGTGGGGAGACTGACTCCGACAGACCTCTGTGCAGCCTTCACCACTCTCTGTAGAGCTTTCCTCTCTGCAACTGTGCAGCCTCCATGCCACACGTTGATGCTGGAGCACAGGACGCTTTCCACTGCACACCTGTAGAACGAGGTGAGAACTGGGCTGCTCAGACCAGCACGTCTCAGTCGTCTGAGGAAGTAGAGTCTTTGATGACCTTTCTTGATCAGGCTGGTGGTCATCCAAATGGGTCACTTTTATTTATTACTACAATACAATACAAACATATTTTTGGCACATTTTCAAAATAAAAATTTTGTAAGTCTTTATTTTGTAAAAAAAATAAAATTTGTACCGAAAAAACCCGAAAATAAACCGAACCGAGCTCTCCTTGTAGTTGAACCGAACCGAAATGTGATTTTAGCGTACCGTTACACCCCTAATATTTGCTATAATTTTTATCAAATAAATAATTGTTTTTAAGTGTTAATCTTCTTAAAAGCCTTGCTGTGCGCTTCTGTGGCAGACATTTGCAGCAGAGCTAAACGTAGGTGCGACCTATACACCGGTGCGACCTATCTAGGGATTTTTCCAATCTATTGGTGATAATTGGACAATGCGACCTATACACAGGTGCGACCTATACACCAGAAAATACTGTAAATGTAATTTGTTACTTTCTCTCTCTCTGTAAACTACCGGTACATTTCCCCTCCTCAACGGTTCTGAGATCATTACTTGCTGCAGGACAACAACTACCACTTTAAATAAGCCTTGGTTCTTAGTTTAAAACTAAAATGCATTTGAGAAAAACAAGTGTGATCATGCACGTCTGTATTTCTGGCTGCTTGGTGGCGTGTTTCCGAGTGCTGACAGAGAGTATAAACATTAAAAGCGGCTTTAAAATTAATCTGGAGCTGTGTGGGATTAAGGGCTGATGTGTGCAGATGTGGAGGCAAGACGAGGCCGACTGTCAGTTCGTCACTGCTGCCTGCCCTTCAATGTTTATTTCTTTTCCAACAAAGCCTGCATGATGCAGCAAGCTAAAAATACCTTCAAATTCCTGAATCTGTTCGACCCACAGGAGTCTGAGACAAGCATCAAAACAGCCTCATAAACAAACGACAGATTCCTAATAAAACCTCCTGTCTGGATAAAGGTCACTGTGTGAAACCTGCCAAGGCAGGGACAGATATAAGGACAAGTCAAAGACTTTAGCATTATACAAGATTAGGTTAGGGTCAACATTTATGTGGAATCCATGTACAGGTAGCTTAAGGTGGAGGGGGGGAGGCTTTCTGATGACTGGGTGGGGTGCACTCCTTAAACAATGGTGGGCTAAACGCTCTCAGCAAGAGTCGAAGACCACAATGTGGTAAAAGTGCCACTAGGGAGCACAAGCCAGTGTATCTCTTGTGCTGGTCCCAAGTCCGGGTAAATGGTGAGAGTTGTGTCAGGAATGGCATCCGATGTAAAATACTTTTGCCAAAACTATAATGCGATTTCATCAAAGTGAAACCATACCGGATCGTTCGAGGCCCGGTTTAACAACGACCATCACCGGTGCTGTTGACAAACAGGGTGCCGGTGGAAATTGTACTACTGTTAGTCGAAGACCACGAGGAGGGAAACGTGTCAGGAGACAGAGGGAGAAGAGGAAAGTGAAGAATGTAGGACTGAGGGTTGCAACTCTAAATGTGGGGATAATGACAGGCAAAGGTAGAGAGCTGGCTGACATGATGCAGAGAAGGAAGGTACTTGTAGATGTTTTATGTGTCCAGGAAGGCCCGCAGCATTGGAGCAGGGTTCAAACTGTTTTACCATGGTGTGAATAGAAAGAGGAATGAAGTAGGAGTGACCCTGAAGGAGTTGTCAAAGAATGTAGTAGAGGTGAAAAGAGCAGCAGATAGGATGATGTGTCTGAAGGGAGAAGCAGAAGATCTGATGCTAAATGTTGTCAGTTGTTATGCTCCACAGGTTGGATGTGATGGGGAGGAGAAAGACATTTTTTTGGAGAGATTTGGATGAAGTGATAGAGAGTATTCCCAGGGAGGAAAGAGTGGTGATCGGAGCAGACCTGAATGGACATGTTGGTGAAGGAAACAGAGGGGATGAGGAAGTGATGGGTAGGTTTGGGGTCAAGGAAAGAAACCAGGAAGGACAGATGGTGGTGGATTTTGCCAAGAGAATGGAAATGGCTATCCACAATATTCCTGAGGGTGTCACTGTAGAAACGAATGTGCATTGTACTTCCTGTCCGACACCGGAAGTGCCTGTATTCCATAGGCGGAGTATGGATCGCGGGTGTTTTTGAAAGTTATTTTCATTCATTTTATCGGAGCAAACACAGCTTTTGTTTAAACGGAACGTTTACTGAAATGTCCTACCGGGGTTCAGGTACCTGCTGTGCTGTTCGCGGCTGCACCAACAACCGGACCAAGCTAAATCTTTGGCTAAAACAACAGTGTTTTCAACACGGACCCAAAACAAAGAAAGAGTGTTCCTGCATCCTACTCTATGGCTGTGTCTGCGCGATCAGGTAACATCTGTAATTTCTTTTTATTCAGGGAGGGTTTATTAATGAGAGTTTTGGATGATTTACTGTCTTAAAATGATATATGTCAGGCGCGACCGGTGTTACAGAACACCGTGACTTTTAGCCGAGATAGCTGCTAACAAACGTTAGCCGAGAGACAGGAGCAAACGCGTTGCTATTTATGTATTTTTAAATTATGTCTGCGCGATCAGGTAACATCTTTTTATTCGGGGAGGGTTTATTAATGAGAGTTTTGGAAGATTTACTGTCTTAAAACGATAGATCTCAGACGCGACCGGTATTTTTAGCCGAGATAGCTGCTAACAAACCTTAGCCGAGAGGCCGGAGCAAACGCGTTCGCTATTTATGTATTTTTAAATTATGTCTGCGCGATCAGGTAACATCTGTAATTTCTTTTTATTTGTCCCTCCTCTTTTAACAAAACGAGTGGTGTTCCCACATTTTTAATGAACTAAAACAACAAAGTTTGGACTGTCTTCAACTGTATTACTCGCATGTAAACAAACGGTGTTTCCGGTCAACCGGAAGTCGTGTGCACATTTCGCGCAAAGCGTCATGGGGCGTAGGAATAACGTGGATAGTCAATACCTATTTCCAAAAGAGGGAGGAACATAGAGTGACCTATAAGAGTGGAGGAAGGAGTACACAGGTCGACTACATTCTGTGTAGAAGAGGAAACCTGAGGGAGATTGGAGACTGTAAGGTTGTGGCAGGGGAGAGCGTGGCCAGACAGCATCGGATGGTTGTGTGTAGAATGACTGTTGTTGCGAAGAAGAGAAAAACAGTAAAATCAGAGAAGAAGACCAAATGATGGAAGCTAAAGAAGGAAGAATGTTGTGAGATGAGCTGTTAAAAGCTGGTAAGATGGTCGTAAAAAAGAGCTTCCAAATGAGTGGGCTATTACAAGATACTAACTTTAAAAATATAAAAATTGTTTCGCTATGTGCAAAACGTGCACCCGCACGGGGGGGAACACTGCATTTCTTTAAAATTTAACAAGATAAACACCTAAAAATATATATTTGTTTGCTGACATTATAGTAAAAGTGTGTCTCAGCTGAACGTTTCTTAATAAATGCATGTAATGGCCAAATCAGCTGTATTTAAATAGTTTTGCTACGTCAGATCAACAAAACGTTACCATAGCTACTACCACATCGAATTTTAGCTCAAACATCTCCTAAAGCTAATCAGTTGTAAATGTCCATACAGTGATTACTTTCTGTGAGTTTCATCAAAATCTGTCGTGTGGTTCATGAGCTATTTTGCTAACAGTCAAACACTGAGGTAACAGTAGTTCAGACCTCCAGAGAGCAGGAGGTCGTGCTGCAACAGAGTGAGTCTGACCAGAGGAGGTTGCGGTCGGACACATGAGCTGGGAATGCTTGGTGGATCCTAGCGGCCGAAAGTGGTACTGCTCCATTTTTTTCGTCACAATGAATGAAAACTGTCATATCACAGCCAAAAATTGGTCTAAAAATGTGGGGAAAAATCCATAAATATGTCGCTTTGCCGTATAAGTCACAAAACATGCAAATTAGGGGAAAAAAACTGTGACCCATGACAGCAGTCATAGGTCACCGATCGGTCGCCCGGCTGTGCTGGGGTGGTTTCGGGGTGGGCGCCGGGGGCTTGGGCCTGGTAAGGGTCGGGGATCTTGGGCTCTGGCGGGCGGGTCACCAGGCCTTGGGCTGGCTTGCGCTCTGGTGCCCGGCTCTGGGCGGGGGGCCCTCAGCTCTTTGCTGGGTTGGGGGTTCATGGGCTGGGGGGTTGGGTGTCTGGGGGACGTGACTAGTGGCCTATGGGAGGGGGCAGGTTGACCCAGCCTGGGTGTCTAGTGTGTTATGTGTTCTGAGAGTTGTTCATATGAGGGATGGGTGTAGTATTTCTTCTGGGGTGGGGACTGGGTGGATGTCCTTGATGATGGTCTGGGACTATGCGTGGCCAGTTGGCTGGCCCGTCTCTATGGTGGGGGCTTGCTCCCGGTACTTCCTGGCTCTGTTGGCGGTTAGGCGGGCACTCTTGGCCGGGTCGTCCATGTGGGATTTGGCATCCTCTTGGGCGGCGGGTTGACTGCGGTTCGTAGGGGTCTTGGCGGCCCTGGGGTGTGTGGGCTGTTGGTCCTACTGCTGGTGGCCCTCGTGGCCCTGTCCCTCTCTGGTCTGGAGCTCAATGGGTCTGACCAAAGGTGGGCACCAGACCGCTAGGGAGGGCTAAAACGCTAATCCGCTGATAGCGGACCTAAACAATTTTTTAGCGCTATAGCGGATTGACTAACTTTTATAATTCATAAGCGGATTTGCGCTATTTTTATTTAAAATGCAGTACCGCTAATAATTAATTATCTATCAGTAAAAACGAAAAAAAAACGTATTTACGGGCTCTTAAATCAACCGAATGACTGCTCACAGACCATATCCTGTCAGCGTTGGATGTGGTCCATGAAAAAAAGCGGTCCCCGCCCTAAGGGGGCTAGAGAGAGCGCTCTCTCTATAGCAGTTAGCAGCCAGTGTGTTACTCTGCAGCCTTATTGCTTGTTTTCGAAGAGTCAGACGAAGAGTTTTTAACATGGAGGGTGAACTTATGGATGTTTCTCAGCGGCCTACGCGACGCGTCAGCGCCTCATTTGCCCTGTTCAAAATGGCGGCGACCACAGAAGCAAAGGACTTTACAACAAAACACGGTAAAAACAATTATTTCTTTGCTGAGAAAAAATATATTTCTTAGCTGACTTTATAGCACAAGGTTTTTCTGAGCTTGACCGTTTCACGAAATGGTCAAATCTGCTGGATTTAAAAAAGTAGTTCGCCATTTGCACGTTAGCGCGTTAGCATTAGCTTCCGCTAGCTTTGCTAATACATAAGCGCTTTTGAAATTGCGGACCTAAATAAATTAATAAGCGCTTTGGAAATAGCGGAACTAATTTTTGGATTAGCGTTGCCCAGCACTGGGTCTGATGGTCGGAGAGATGTTTTGGCCTCGCACCTTGGGTGGACCTTGGTGAGCTAGGGGGGTATGTTGGATCAGCGGGGGAGCTGACTCCCTGCGGGAGCATTTGATCCTGCAGTTATTTTCTCCCCATCCCTCACTGCGCATCTCCGCCCTCTTCATTTCAAATTTAATACATGTAGGGATTTTGAGGCTCGGGTGTGCTGTAACATTTTTACATCTCTGTTGTTCAGAACCACCTGGGACCCAATTTTATTATACACCTTAGACATTCACTCATAACATCCTCATGACATTCAAATATAGGAACTTGGGGTGGGCACTGTGGTTATGGATGGTGGGACGACACTACTCTCGCATCCTGTGCCTGTGCTCACTTTCAATGATGCATTTAGATAGCAAGGGCTTGGGTTAGTGTTGGGGTGGAGGGGAAACTGGCATTATGCCAGCCTCTGCTCCTTATTCTCTCCCTTTTTTTTTAATTGCACTTTATAACAACACACATCAACAGCACATCTGGGGGCGGGGTGTGTGTGTCGGGTCTAGTATTGTTAATTTCTTTTCTTTTCTCTTGTTACCCCCTGGTTCCCTGGCTGCCATTCTGGGGGTGGGGTCCGGTAGAGTGGCAGGCCATCGG
Source organism: Garcialebias charrua (assembly GCA_038048925.1). Lineage (NCBI taxonomy): Eukaryota > Metazoa > Chordata > Actinopteri > Cyprinodontiformes > Rivulidae > Garcialebias > Garcialebias charrua. The sequence continues at coordinate 11,105 of JBBPBX010072933.1, read as the reverse complement.
GTGTTGTCCTGGACTATGGGGGGTTTGGGGCCTGGGGCTTTGTTGTGGGCGGGACTGGCACTGCGCCCTCCCTGGGGTTGCTTGGGCTTGGGTGTCCTGTCATGTCGGCTGGGCGCGGGTTGGGCCGGATCTTGGATGTCGGCTCCTCTCCACCCCAGAATGAATGAATGGGCCTACCTCCTGGGTTTGGGCTGCCCCATGTAGGGGGCAGGTACATGTCTTGGACCTGGGGGGTATAGAGTGAGTATCGGGATAATGAATGGAATGTGTCGTTATTGTAAGTCCTTGAGTGAGTGAGGGTGAGGATGAGGGTGGGTCTGTGTGATTGTGTCTGTGTATGAATGGCTATTTGTCAGGCCGGGACTTAGACTGTCCCCTCTTTGATACAGTTGGGCCTGCTTGGTGTTGCGCCCCTACCACGTGGCCCCCTAGTGGGGTGTGCCCTTGCCTGCCGGCGAGCTTGGGGCCCTCTGTGTCGGGGTTGGGCGCTTGGGCGTGTGTTGGCTCGGCCTAGTGGCTGCCTGGCGGGGCTCGGGTCCTCTGGTCCGGTCGGGCCTGGGCCTGAGGGGTGGGCGTCCCCAGTGCCCGGGCCTTGGTGCCTAGGTCTGGGGCTACGTCGGTGCCGCGGGTTCCGGCGGGGGCCTGTGAGTATGTCGCTGTTGGCCTGGGGGGTCATTGTGTGCAGTCGCTGGTGGGGATTTTCCGGTTCTCCCCTATGATTGGATCTGGGGGGTGGGTGAGTGGTTTGTTCGAGTGGGGTCTTGGGCTCTGGTCCCCCTTATGTCTGCCTCGTGTCTTGGGGGGCGGATCTCTAATGCTTCACGGTCGCTATTGAATGTTCTATTAGAGAAGCCTTATTCACTTATGCATGCTCACAACCACATGCAAATGTATGCAGAGATGTATATGTAGATATCATATGTAGATACAGTGTTTCCCCTACATAACCTGCCATGGCGGGGTGGTGGGGGGGGACGGACAGAGACACGTCCTGAGCTGCGCAAGCGTTGTTGCGGTTTCTTGGGCTTGTTTTGAAAGTAACTTCGCTTGTTTGGGCTTGTTATTATTTGTTCTTTATTATTTGTCTAGAGCAGGGGTCTGCAACCTTTTCGATCCAAAGAGCCATTTCTGCTCCTTTGTTCACTAAATTAAGACCGGAGCCACAACACCTGCTGCAACTGGGATTTTCAACTGGTGGCCCACGGACCACTTTAAGTTTGTTGGAGGACGTTTTTCTGGCCAGCAGGAGTGACTTTATAAAACTAAAAATTTCTAATGATTTTTAACATTTACTGCTATTTTTACATTTTAAGATAAAATAAAAGACAAGATTCTTGTAAAGAAGGAAAAATTTATATAGTTTTGCCCAGTTTCTAAAAACTAAAACGATAAACTATGCAGGCCTATGTGATTTATTTTTTTAACTGTAGAAAAATTAGGTATCCTACTTAAAAGAAATAAAGCATAAAGTGAAAGTATGTTTTACTCCTTGTAATGTAGGAAAACTTCTAAAACTAACCCTTCCAGTTGTTATAAGAACCAATAAAATTCAGTTTTATGTCAGTTTTGGTCAAAGCTTGAAAGAGCCGCTGCAGAGGGACCAAAGAGCCGCATGTGGCTCCTGAGCCGCAGGTTGCAGACCCCTGATCTAGAGTGACAAGACCACATTAAAATGAGCTCCAATAAGTGGAGGAAATATGGGAAAAAAATAATAAAGAATGGGAGAAAGAGCACACACTTAAAGCATGATTCAGGATAGAGATAAAGTTTTTTGTTGACTTAGCTTACTATGAGTTTGCTGTTTAATTTTTATTTTATTTTTTAATTTGTACGCATCCTTTATGATTGTCTGTTGTTGTCGTTGTCCACTGTTGTCATCACTCTTAGTTTAAAATTCAGGTCTCTCTGGTAAATGAGTCCAAGAGGCTGATTAATTTGTATAAATATGCCAAATGTATTTTTATTTTTTAGAGTGGATATGTTCTTCAAAGTCTTTAGCATAATTTTGCTATATGTAATGCCATAATAACTGTATGTTTATACTGTTTAAAAACGGCCCTTGTTTTACACAATGGGGTGGGTGCCTGTTGGGCTTGTTTTGGGCTTGTTTTCATGGGGCTGGTCGCTTGTTTCTGTCGCGATATACTGGCAGATAGAGACAAAGCCGAAAGCGCGCAGTTTTAAGAGCAGAGGAGAGCCAAACATTTCAGCCGCGTTCAGTTTTATTTATTTATTTTTCGGTGGAGGTGAGACTGAGCGCGCTCAGTGTGTGTGTGTGTGTGTGGGAGCCGCGCGCAGCTGCAGCCGAGCAGAGGAGAAACATTTCAGCCACGAGTTCGTTTTTTTTTTTTTTTCCCCATCCGTGGGGATGAGAAACGTGAGCCGTGCGCGTGTATGTGTGGTGGGTGTCAGCTGAGTGTTCAGCATGAGGCTGCTTTTATGGTTTTTTTTCAGCTAATACACCTGCAGTGCGAGCTGCTAGTTTAGCATTACATCAGTGCCGACAGGTGTTTGGAGCGTTGGGTAGGCGGGGCGCTCGGTTCTGTTGAGGGGGCGGGGCGCCCCGCCTATATAATGGTAGGGGAAACACTGCGATATGTAGATGGGTACTGCATATGAATGTATATGTATGTATGTATATATTTGTAGGTATAGGTATATATATTTATAGAAATCTACTGCAAAGTCATGAATGTTATGGGTCTTTTATGCATATGTGTTTTGTTGCTGTGTTCTGTCATGTACTTTGCAGGATTGCAGACGGCGGTCGGGTGTATTTGCCTTGTGCTCTTTTTGTGGATAATTGTTGTGTTTTGTAGTCTTATGTTCTGTCTTTCCTTTCTTTCTATCCTTAAAAAAATTAAAATAAAAAAAAATAAAGGAAAAAAAAACTGTGACTTATACGCCGGAAAATACGGTATGTGGGGAACAAAACAGTTTTGGATTTTTGTTGTAGTTGTTGTTCAGATTATTTCCCATCCCATTAACAAAATAAAGTAAAAAAGTGGAATATCTAAATATATCTAAATATCTAAAAATCAGTTGTTTAACGAGTGAGAGTGCTTTTTCCACACTGAATATATTTAAAATACAGAGAAAGTCACTACAAATCTTCATCTGCATGTCCAGATGAACTTCCACCTTATTTCTGCTGCTGCTCATATCATCACAGTCCCTGTGACCGCACATCTTTAACCTGTCCATAAGACAAAACTCCATTCCTGATGCTTGGAAAACAGCCTTTGTTCTTCCTTTGCTGAAGGGAGGTGACCCCACCTCACTGAACAACTATCGACCAATATCTAAACTCTGTATTTTAGCCAAGGTTCTAGAAAAACTGATAAACTCTCAAATCAAAAGTTATCTGGACTCATTTAACATCTTACCTCTCCATCAATCTGGTTTCAGGAAAAACACAGCACAACGACTGCTTCACTGAAGGTTCTTAATGATGTTGTTGAAGCATTGGATGCTAAGGATTATTGTGCTGCACTTTTCTTAGACCTGTCTAAAGCTTTTGACGCTGTGGATCATAACATCTTGTGTCATAAGCTCTCAGAAATCGGTTTCTCAGATCACACCATCGGTTGGTTTTCTAACTATCTTTCCGATCGGAGGCAATGTGTTCTTCCACTTATCTAACAGTCAGTAATGGTGTACCACAAGGCTTAGTCTTAGGACCCACCATCTATACAATCTGTATAGGTAATGTAGGTCAGAGCATCCCTAATGCATCCTTACATTTCTATGCTGATGACACAGTTGTTTACTGTCAAGCTAAAACAGTTGCTAAGGCTTTCCAGCTTTTGCAATTTGCTTTTGACATCATCCAGTCAGATTTGTTCCGTCTCAAACTTGTCTTCAATGCTGATAAAACTAAAGGGATGCTTTATTCAAACAGGAAGTCTGGCCCAGCAATTCTTCCTCCGATTTCATCCTCAAATGGTGTCCCTATTGAGTTTGTTGATTCCTATAAATATTTGGGTATCTTGGTCGACTTGCATCTCTCTTGTAAGCTTCACATGGAAAACCTAGTAAAATAACTGAAAGTTAAACTGGGTTTCTTTTTCAGAAACAGATCCTGTCTAACTCTGAATGTTAGGAAACACCTTGTAGCTGTGACTTTCCTTCCCTCCATTGACTATGGTGACATTATGAATGCTCCTTAAAGCACCCTGCAGTTGCTGGATGCTGTCTATCATCGTGCATTAAGATTCATAACTGTCTGCAACTACCATTAGCCATCATTGCACCCTGTATTGAAATGTTCTGGGCATCATTAACCTCACACAGACTCTCTCACTGGTATATTTTCATCTTTAAATCACTTCTTGGTCTGCTTCCTTCATACATCTCCTCCTACATATCTCTGTGTGAGTGCAGCTACAGCATGCACACTCAGGACATTATTACCTGCAGTGTTCCCTCAGTGAGAACTGAACTAGGCAAAAGGGTCTTCTCTTACTCCATTCCTGTTTCCTGGAATATCTTGCAAAAAGATCTGAAGCTCTAGACCTTGACCTCTCTAAGTGGCTTCAAACATCTGTTAAGTTCATGGGAAAAACCATTGCAAACATGTTCCTGTTTTTAGTTTTCAAATCGCCTTATAATGTAGCTTTTTTTTAATTATTATTATTCCTCTTGTTAGTCCTTTTTGTTGCTATTTTGTTTTGATTTGTTTTGTAAAAAATTAAGAGAAACAAATTTGTATGCCAATGCCTATTTTATGACTGTCTATTGTTGTTGTTATCCATTGTTGTCATCACTCTTTGGTAAGAAATCAGGTCTCTCTTGTAAATGAGTCCCCAAGGCTCAATGTGATTAACCTGGCTAAATAAAGGTTGAATTAATTAATCTGCTGCTAGCTTTGTGTTTATTGTTTTAGACAGAAGCATTCATTGTTGGACCTACAGGCAAATGCACGCTCCTGCACTTCAATGCATCTTGGGTAACGAAAAAGTAAACCCTGTAGTTTTCAAGCAAACTAAAAAAATAGTTTATTTTTAGAAACATCTTTTTTATGGCAGTTTGTATATAACAAAAGTCAGATTGTAGAAAAATATTTCTGTATTAAAGTTAAAGTAAGGTGATGTATGTATCTTCTCGTCCCCCTTAACACTGGCAAACCCAGGGGAAAAAAAAAACACTAGAACTGCCATGAGTTTGTCAAAATGACAATTCTTCCATTAGGTGTCATGAGCCTGGGGGTGTAATCTTTGTTTATGGGTAAACATCCCCTCCTGAGAATCTTCTCCCAGCATAATCTTCTCTAGTAGGTCAAAACAAAAGATCCCCCTCACACAAAGAACATTCATTTACATACATCCCCCACAAATTAACCACACATTCCAACAGCATTTCCAACTTGCTTCTACAGAGAGAGAGAGTTGTTTTCACCAGAGACTGCTCTGTAGGTGGGGGGGGGGGTTCTTACAAGCTTTGATCAAAAATAATGTTACACTGAATTTTATTTTTTTATTTTTTTTCATTCAACCTTTATTTAGTCAGGTAAATCTTATTGAGCCTCGAGGCCAATGAAACACATACATTAAACAATAAACAATAGAAAAGTAGCAAAAACATCCATCCATCCATCCATCCATCCATCTTCTTCCGCTTATCCGGGGTCGGGTCGCGGGGGTAGCAGCCTAAGTAGGGAGGCCCAGACTTCCCTCTCCCCAGCCACTTGGTGCAGCTCCTCCAGGGGAATCCCAAGGCGTTCCCAGGCCAGCCGAGAAACATAGTCCCTCCAGCGTGTCCTGGCTCTTCCTCTGGGTCTCCTCCCGGTGGGACATGCCTGGAACACCTCCCCAGGGAGGCGTCCAGGAGGCATCCTAACCAGATGCCCGAGCCACCTCAACTGGCTCCTCTCGATGTGGAGAAGCAGCGGCTCTACTCCAAGTCCCTCCCGGATGACTGAGCTTCTCACCCTATCTCTAAGGGAGAGTCCAGCCACCCTGCGGAGAAAACTCATTTCAGCCGCTTGTATCCGAGATCTTGTTCTTTCGGTCATAACCCAAAGCTCATGACCATAGATGAGGGTGGGAACGTAGATCGATCGGTAAATTGAGAGCTTTGCCTTTTGACTCAGCTCTCTCTTCACCACGACAGACCGGTACAGCGCCCGCTTCACTACGGACACTGCACCTATCCGCCTATCGATCTCACGCTCCAGTTTTCCCTCATTCGTGAACAAGATCCCGAGATACGTAAACTCCTCCACTTGGGGCAGGACCTCCTCCCCGACCCGGAGAGGGCATGCTACCCTTTTCCGGCTCAAGACCATGGCCTCGGATTTGGAGGAACTGATCCTCATCCCGGCCGTATCACACTCGGCTGCAAACCGCTCCAGTGAAAATTGTAAATCACGAACTGATGAAGCCAGTAGGACCACATCATCTGCAAAAAACAGAGAAGCGATTCTAAGGTCACCAAAACAAATCCTCTCAACACCTTGGCTGCGCCTAGAAATTCTGTCCATAAAAGTTATGAACAGAATCGGTGACAAAGGGCAACCTTGGCGGAGTCCAACTTTTACCGGAAACGAGCCTGACTTACTGCCGGCAATGCGGACCAAGCTATTTATATATATATATATATATATATATATATATATATATATATATATATATATATATATATATATATATATATATATATATATATATATATATATATATATATATATATATATATATACAGGTAGTCCCCGACTTACGAGCGCTCTGACCTACGAGCATCCGGACTTACGAGCTGGCAAATTTTTGGAAAAAACGCAAAAAATACTGAGTTTTTCTGTGTTTTTTCACCACAGTCCGTTAGCTAAACATGTGGACACACGTTTCCGATCATTTTTATGCACTCATAAGCGGTTTTTCGATGAAAAACGAGTGTTTGTAGTCGCGCTAGCAAAACCGTTCCAACTTACGAGCGAAATTCCGGACTTACGAGACACGTGGCGGCCGTTCCAAATTACGAGATTTCCATGTTACGAGCGCCTCGTTGTAACGGAACTCGCTCGTAAGTCGGGGACTACCTGTATATATATAATATATATATATACTTATAAATATATATATACATATATACATATATACATATATATATATATATATATATATATATATACATATATATATATACATATACATATATATATATATATATATATATGTATATATATCATATATATATACATATATATATATATATATATATACATATATATATATATATATATATATATATATATATATATATATATATATATATATATATATATATATATATATATATATATCACACACTTTATGGTATTGTAGGCCATTGCATTAGGTAATACATTCAGCAATTACTTTTACTTTAATACTTTAAGTATTTTTAAAAGCAAGTACTTATTTACTTTTACTTAAGTAAAAATATTAATATGGTACTTCTACTTTTACTAGAGTATATTTTTGTCTGTTTATTTGCACTTTTACTTAAGTACAGTGTTTGAGTATTTTCTCCACCACTGGATTTACCTGACTATATAAATATGCCCCAAGGCCTCCTCCCCGCCAACAGATTGGAATGGCCTCATATACATACCAATGGCTTTAAAAATGCTAATTCAATTTGTCAGTTTGACAATCCCATGGGTTGCATAGGTAGAATTGTCATTTTGACAAAAACTGGTAGAGCTAGTGTTAACAACTCTCTGCTATCCCCCTCCCCTCAGGTCAAGAGTCTCTGTGTCATCCTCGACACCACTCTCTCCTTCACTTCACACATCAACAATATTACTCGGTCTGCTTATTTCCACCTCCGTAATATTAACCGTCTCCATCCTTCTCTCACACCCCGCTCCACAGCCATCCTGGTGCACAGTCTTGTGACTTCCCGTATCGATTACTGCAACTCCCTTCTCTACGGCCTCCCCAACAAATCTCTCCACAAGTTACAGATGGTCCAGAACTCAGCTGCCCGTGTCATCACTCAAACCTCCTACTATAACCACATCACTCCTGTCCTGCAGCAGCTCCACTGGCTCCCGGTTAAATCACGCATCATCTTCAAAATTCTACTCCTCACGTTCAAATCTATCCACAACCTTGCCCCTCCTTATCTATCTGACCTCCTACAAATCTCCATCCCATCACGCTCTCTCAGATCCTCCTCTTCGCTACATCTCCATGTACCCTCTGCCCGCCTCTCCACCATGGGGAGCAGGGCCTTCACCTGCTCTGCCCCTCACCTCTGGAACGCTCTACCGCCAGACCTTCGAAACACCACCTCCCTTTCTCTGTTCAAGACAGCCCTGAAAACACATCTCTTTAGACTAGCTTATCATTAACTTTACTAAATGTATTTTTATTATTTTGCATTTTATAATCTTTATGTATTTTATATTTCAATTTGTCGCTGATGTAGTATTAGGGAAGGGTCAGTTTTAATACTGACCTCTTTACCTTAATTAATTTACTTATTCAGATTGAATAGTAATTTCACGGATTCTTTTCTTTTTCAGTTTACCCAATATTTCTGTGATCTTTATGATGGATAAATAAACAGAGCTATAGAGTGACAATGGACATTGACTTAGTTTGGTATGCCAGGCGACACTACCATTTATTTAAAATAAATCAACTAAAATCAACACCATTACACTTGATTGACATGATTTCACTTTCTTTCAATTTAATACGTCAGCACACTTAAATTCAACACAACAGACTTCAATACTGGATGTTAACATATTTAGTCTGTGGGCTCTTTAGCTTAAAATAGTTTCCAGCTTAGAATTGAGGGAAAAGAGAGGAGGAAAGATTTAAGAAGAATTGGGAGGTTAAGAGAGGAAGTTTATCTTGCATTTATGAAACCAGATGACACTCTTCCGTACGCGTCCAGCTAAGATATCATCACACCTCCAGCAAGCAAACAGCGGCTCCTTTACCTTAAGACGTCCGCCTCGGTTCTGGTAAAGAGCTGTGATCAGCTTTGGACTGACGAGTCGTCGGTCCCGCAAGTCCAAGCTGGACTCCACACGTGTTTACCTTGTCGGTGTCGGTGATACTCGCTTTCGTCGGCAGAAGCCGTGGCAGTCGTGGCTTTTTGGCTCAAGATAATTTATTCCAGGAAGGAATAACAAAGTTTGAGCTTACGCTCATTCGAAGTGGACTCATAACAGCCTGTTATCAGTCCTTAGCTGAAGACGAAGGTCGTTAGCTCTTGACCAAACGTACCCCAGCTCTTTGGGAAAGGTTCACATCTCTTTGAAGTTCCCCCAAACTCTGAAGCGTTTCCGCAAAAGTTAGAACTTAAAAGAGAATTAGAGAGGAGAGAAACTTGTCTCTTTTTCATTGGTCCACTTGTTATCACTATTCAAGGTGAAATTCAGCGCAGAGAAGGAAATTGTTTAGGAAAAGTATCTGAGTGAGAGACTTTCAGACGCTAGATGAGAGTTTTAGCTTAAACTCGACAAAAACAATTTCAGTGTAAGTCAGTTTGACATTTTAGCTGAACTTTGACACCTTTTCACTTGCAGAAATGACACATTGATGTTTCACATTTAAAGAATAACAGCATATAACATATATCATGAAAATGACAAAAGTTATTCTTTTGATTACATTAGAATAAAATCAAAGATAGAAATAGTCTCTTTTGATGACTATATTCTCAGATTACAACTAATGGAATGATTTTGTGGTAAATGTCTTGCTTTACTGAGAGGTCAGTAAAGGTCATCACTGGACAGTTCAAAAACCTTAGTTTGACCCTGGGTAGGTCCACTACATCTCCCCCCTTTTGGAAGCCATCGCCAGTCCTTGGGGATGGGGTCCAACACGAAAGGAAACCTTGAACTGTCTTTGATCTTGAAGTAATCCAGCAAGTGGAAAAGAAAAATCAAAAATTATAATCCCATAAAGTTTTTGGAACTTCCATACTGTTCGGAGGTAATCCCATTGCGAAAAGCTTTTAATCCCTTGGAAAACTGAGTCTGTTAACTCTTGGAAAACAAAGTCTGTGATCCTTTGGAAAACAAAGTCTTATAATCCACAGCGGTAATTCCACAGCAGTAATTCCACAACGGTTAGTTTTGTTGATTGATCAGCAACAATTGTTTTCATAATCAGCATGTAGAGGGGATCCCTCGATTGACGCAGAGGAGGCGACCCTTGGATGGAGGTTGAAGACCAAGCGTTGGAGCTGCAGGTCCCCACATCGAAGGTTGTTGGCTGGTTGGTTTCCAGTCAGTGCCACTCTGGTTCTATGTGTCATGCAATTATGTGGTTTTTAGGTGGGCTTATGATTGGGATTTTACATTAGGCCCTACCTATATGCACCTGGTATGTAAGCTATCATGGTTTAGATCAGCTACAATTACCAATTAAGGGGTGGATCAATTCTGTAAAATTAGATATAGGGATTTGTACCTATAAAATTTTGGAGGGCTTCTGTAACGAAGGCCTCTAATTCCAAACTATTCCTCCATTCATTACTTAGTTTAGGTTAAACTAAAATAGAAAAATGAAATATAGTTTGATCTAAATGTCTGTTGTCTTTTAGACGAACGACGTAGGATTTGGTATTCCTAATAAATTTTGAAGTCTATGGCGAGACTCATCAAAATGAATAGATAATCTAGAATAGAAACGATCGAATCGGTTCAATTTAGAAATTGTGAGACCAGTGTAGTTTATGGTACCTTGAGTAGCTTTAAACTACATTGACTCTTCAACGGTTGAGATTTAACAAAACGAACTGCATGTTGGCATAGTTAAATCCATCTTATGCATTAATCAATGTTAATACAAAACCTTTTTGGCTGGGAGTGTTCAGAACCAAAACAATATCTCAACTAATGACAACAGTAATGACTAAACAACAAGGAAACAACGTTTCACTGCTTCGACACACTCTTGTCGTCAGATTCCAAAGTGCAACACACAAGAAAAACAGGTCTCAACTTTATGACCGAGGTCAAATTAAATCTCGTGGATTTAAACGGTTGTTAAGGTTAGTTTTTTGTTGTGGGTTTTAGGCTTAGCGTTTCTAAGTTCAAATTGGACAATGCGACTTATAGGGTGGGAAATATGGTAGTTTAAACCTGATTAGTTTAT
>JBBPBX010072932.1:6124-17948 GCA_038048925.1 Garcialebias charrua | reverse complement strand
GATAAATAATGAAGTCAGAACAAAACAATTCATTCGGTGGAAGAAGGAGAACAACAGTAGAGACTGCTGCCTTGATCTTCTCTCGTAAATGAGCGACAGGACATGGTTTGAGCAACAGGAAGTGATGTATTACATTTCAGAATAAAATACTTTATTTATTTATTTATTTCTTGTATTGCGTTTGTAGGCGTAGTCATAAATGATAGTTTGAAAGCATTTTTGTACAAATAAATCCGTATAGAGCTAGGATTAAGTCCGCCCGTGGTGATTTTATTTTGTAAATACGGAAGTTGTGCTCGTTCCTTTTCCTGTTGGTGCGACGTAATCTTCAAAAGTTGACTCCGGCACAGCTCCGGCGTCCGGCAGAAATAGAAAAATTTCTAATTTTGACGGACTGCCGTCCGCTCTCCGCAGCTCGCCGCCGCCGTGCGGAGCCAGTGTAAATTCTGTCATTGATTATAATGGGTGCGTATTTGCTGCGGAGGTCGGACCGGAGCGGGGCGGAGCCGTAACGCATGTAGTGTATTTTTGGCGTTAGCGTCCAGTTCACCTCTGACCCGGAAGATGTCAAGATTCTATAGGTAGTCAACAGATTTAATGAAAAGTAACTAAAATACATAAAACTAACGACTCACCGTCGAGTGGTCGACACAAAACGCACAATAAAATCCTCCGGCAGCGTTAATTTGGCTTGAAACAGCGGGGTTCTCTGCGGATTTATCCAAGAAACCCAGCACAACCAGCTAGCCACAGAATTAGCCCCCGAGTTCACCTCTGACCCGGAAGATGTCAAGACGGTGAGGGAGGGGAAAAAGGCAAAACAAGCAGCTACGGAGCCAGCATAAGAGCCTCTAAAATAAGTTTATTCGTTTTTACTGATAGATAATTAGTTATTAGCGGTACTGCATTTTTAAAAAAAATAGTAGGGATGCACCGATACCGATACCAGTATCGGGTATCGGTCCGATACCATGCGCGTTTACTCGTACTCGTACTCATAGAAGGGCTCCGATGCTACAGGACCCGATACCAGTTTCATTTCATTAAGAGTTCAAATGTACTAATGTGCCTCGGGTGTGCCGTGGAAATTATCAAAAAAGCAGCCTCATACTACTACTGAACACTCACGCTGAAGGCTGAGTTAGACTCGCGCTTTGGTCCGCAGGCTGGAGCGCATGCGTTGCGCGTGCACTGTGCCGTGCGGCGAAATGCGTTTACAGTGTCGCCTCTGTGTTTATAGTTGTCCCACGGCGGCGCATGGCAAAGTGCTGTTCTTTTACGGACCAGCAGGAGGCAGTACCCTCTAAAACCTGTGCATATGTTGCAAGAAAGGTGTAGAAGAAGAAATCTACCGTAGAAGAAGAACTGTTTGACGTCACACAACAAAAACAAATAGCTTTCCGCTCGCGTGCTGAACTGTTGTCTTTATTTGCGGTTTTAATGCATGGAGTCAGCGGAGGAGAAAGCGATCACGTGACTTTTGGCGAAAAAACAAAAGAAAAGTCCGACTCCAGATCAGGAACGAAGGAGAATTTAATACATTTTGTGTCACAAAACATTCCTCCATGCGTCGCGACTCCGTCTCCACGACCACAGCGGCGCAAACAGCTGCAGGCTCCGGCGTGAAGAGGGTGAAGGCTGTCGGGTGTGGACCTGTCAATCAAATCGTAGCGCCCACCGCGCGCGCATAGGCTTGCGGAGTTTCAAAAATTCAGAGGTGCACGACACGCGCTAATCCCACGCGCGGGGCCAACGCGCAAGGGCGGGGACTGTGAAATTGCGTCACTTTTGGAGCGCGCACCCTCGCGCGCTGCGCGACGCCTCGAGTATGAATCTAGCTCGACACCCCCACCCCACCACCACCTCCACACACACAAACGCGCACGACTCACGTTTCTCACCCTCCTCATAGAGGGGAAAAAAAAACCTGAACGCAGCTGAAATGTTTCTCTCCTGCTCCTACTGCACGCGCTTTGTCACCCCCCCACACACACACACAGCGCGCACACACACACACTTTTAGCGCACGCTCCTACTGCATGCGCTTTGTTCCCCCCCCCCACACACATGCGCACACACACACACTTTTAGCGCACGGCTCAGTTCACCTGCGTGGCTGAAATGTTTGTCTCTCACTCTCCTCTGCACTCCAAACTGCGCGTGTCTCTGCTCTCCAAACTGCGCGTGGCTTTCGGATTTGTCTCTGTCTCTCTCTGCCAGTTCTCGCTGCTCTGGACCAGTGGCGGAGCTAGACTTTTATTGCTGGGGGGGCCGAGAGGGGGCCAAGGCTATCAGTAAGGGGTCCACTTACTACGGTACAGTGGGAAAAATGGATTTGTCCCAACTTTTTTGGGATTTGTTGACGCTATGAAATTTTGAAACAACATATTTTTCCCTTAAAATGATACATTCTCTCAGTTTAAACTTTTGATCTGTGATCTAAATATTTTTAAGTTTAGAAATCAAGTGGTTTTCTAAACAGCTTTAGTGTTTGACTTTGTCCACACTCATAAAACACACAATGAAGTACCCAAAAAAATATACCGGTAAACTTAAATGGTACATATCGCCCCTTGCTGCTTTGAGCATGTAACAGTCACAAGACCACATTGTTGTGGTACTGTTCGGGTGTATTTTTAAAGACATGTTAAGTGCAATTTGAAATAAGAAATATAAAATATGATAAAAATACATTTTTGTGTTTATTTCATTCCTATTCAAGACACTTTGATAAGAATGACTATATATTTAATATAGGCGGATACAGAGTATCTTTGTTTACAATTCTGGTTGGTGGTGTGCCTCGTGATTTTTTCAATGAAAACACTGTGCCTTGGCTCAAAAAAGGTTGAAAAACACTGGTCTAATGAAAATAAACAGTTTAAGTTAATTAGAATGATTTTTAAAAATATGAATTAGTACTTGTATCGGTACTTATCGGCAAGTACTTTAATGTAAGTACTTGTACTTGTACTCGGTTTTCAAAAATCTGGTATCGGTGCATCCCTAAAAATAGCACAAATCCGCTTATGAATTATAAAAGTTAGTCACTCCGCTGTTACGCTGACAACAACGTTAGGTCCGCTGTAAGCGGATTAGCGCATTAGCGGTCCCTAGCGTTCATTTGCCCACCTTTGTTCATGAGTTTAACAGCCTCAGGGTAGAAACTGTTCCTCAGTCTAGTGGTTCTACATTTGATGCTCCTCAACCTCCGTCCTGAGGGGAGTGGGGCAAAGAGTGTGTGTGCTGGGTGAGTGGGGTCTTTCATGATGCAGGTGGCTCTTTTCCTGCATCTCGAAGTGTAAATGTCTGTGATGGTGGGGAGACTGACTCCAACAGACTTCTGTGCAGCCTTCACCACTCTCTGCAGAGCTTTTCTTTCTGCAACTGTGCAGCCCCCATGCCACACGTTGATGCTGGAGCACAGGATGCTCTCCACTGCACACCTGTAGAAAGAGGTGAGGACTGGGCTACTCAGACCAGCTCGTCTCAGCCGTCTGAGGAAGTAGAGTCTCTGATGACCTTTCTTGATCAGGCTGGTGGTGTTGTTGGTCCAGCTGAGATTATCATTCAAGTGTACCCCCAAGTACTTGTAGCTGGAGACCACTTCCACCACTGATCCACCTATGTTCAGTGGGGTGTGTGTTTGTTTGTTCCTTCTGAAGTCCACAATCATCTCCTTTGTCTTCTTCACATTCATGTGAAGGTTATTCTCTTTGCACCAGCTCTCCAGGTGTTCCACCTCCTGCCTGTAGCTGGACTCATCATTGTTTGTGATGCATCCCACCACCGCTGTATCATCTGCAAACTTTACAATATGACAACCTGGATGGGTAGCTGCACAATCATATGTGAGCAGAGTGAACAGAAGGGGGCTCAACACACATCCTTGAGGAGAGCCAGTGCTGAGGGCAATGGTGGAGGAGGAGAAGTTGTGGATCCTCACTGACTGTGGTCTGTTTGTTAAAAAGTCTAGTACCCAGTTACAAACGGAGGGGCTTAGTCCAAGTGTGGATAGTTTGTCCATCAGAGTTTGGGGGATCATGGTGTTGAAGGCAGATGTGAAGTCCACAAAGAGCATACGGACGTAGGAGTCTTTCTGATCCAGGTGGGTGAGAGCAGTGTGGACCACGGACGAGATGGCGTCCTCTGTTGATCGGTTCTCACGGTAAGCATACTGATGAGGGTCCTCGTTGATGTTGACGGTTGTTTTGATGTGGGTCATGACCAGTTTTTCGAAGCATTTTGCAACTATCGGGGTGAGGGCCACCGGCCGATAGTCGTTCAGACCAGTCACTGTGGAGCTTTTTGGGACTGGGATGATGGTGGCGGTCTTCAGGCAGGTGGGGACTGTTTCCAGAGCAAGTGAGGTGTTGAAGATGTCAGCCAGCACCTCACAGAGCTGGTCCGCACATTCCTTCAGAACTTTCCCGGGGATGTTGTCCGGTCCAGTTGCTTTATGAGGGTTGATCCTTCTGAGACTACTCCTCACTTCTGTTGTGGTCACGCTGAGATGCTCTTCCTCTGGTGATGAGGTGAGTCTGGTGCTGGGTGGTCTATTTGGGTCTTCAAACCGTGCATAAAACTTGTTGAGGGCATCAGGCAGAGATGGGTCTTTGGGGCACTGTTTGCTCCTGCTTTTATAATCAGTTATGCATTTGATGCCCTTCCACATGCTCCGTGGGTCTTGTGAGGTGAACTGTCCCTCGATCCTCTGTGCATATGTGGCCTTTGCCCTCTTAATGCCAGCAACCAGCTCTTTCCTGGTCTTCCTCAGCTCCTCTGAGTCTCCAGACTTGAAGGCAGTGTTCCTGGCTTCCAGCAAGTTGCGAACCTCTTTGTTTAACCAGGGTTTTGTGTTGGGGTAAGACTTAACATTTTTTTTATGGATACATTTTCAGAGCATGTGCTAATATAACCCAGAACTGAGGATGCATAAAGTTCCAGATCCACTGAGCTTCCATCAGTAGCTGCCTGGTTTACAACGTTTTAGTGGGGGGAGGTGGTGGGGGGTGGGGTGGGGTTCGGAAATTATGGCTATGGGCTGGGACCGGGTCGGATCAGACTTTTTTGGGCCCGAATGCAACTCTAATCCAAGAAGAAGAAGAAAAAGGTTGAATGAATAAAAAAAAGATAATTTGTGTATAATTTAACTAGTTCACAAAATAAACAATATTTACAGCCTTTGAGGCAGGACAGGGAGAGTGGGGTAAATTACACAAACCCCACCCAAATAACTACCGGTAGTTGAATCCCCAAACATCCAGCCACCCCCGGCCGTTGGCCCCTGGAGAGTGGTGCATCTACCCTGAAGGATTTATAAAAAAAATGGCACTGCCATTGTTGTAGACAGAATTCAGGGGTGGGGGTAAACTAAAGTGACCTTTGCTTGAAGCCTAACCTTTGCATTAACTTCCACTAACAATATAAGACCTATTTTTTTTCTAGTCGTCAAGGGAAGGGTTTATAAAAAGAGGGGGAGGGGCAAACATGAATGAAAGCCTTACGAAAATAAAAGGGGAATAAGTCAGTGTGGATAAAAGCTGAGAAAACGGATATTTCTGATGTGATCCAACTGGAAGTTCCACCGTTTTAAGGCTTGACTGAGTTTAGAACACCAGGCATCCAGAATAACACATCCCTAAATTCAAGAGATTTAAAAGCCTAATACTGCTTTTCCAAGTACCGGTAAGCCATTAAACTGTGGCTGTTTAGATGTTTTTAAAAACACAACGAACAACCAGTGGAGTTTGCCTTGACAAGCCTCTTCGCATGCGAGCAGTGTGTGTGTGTGTGTGTGTGTGTGTGTGTGGGTGGGGGGTGTTCTGGGAGGCCTTTTCTTTAGTCTTTGAAATATTCTCAGTGGTCATCTCAAACAGTGTCCCATGAATTATCAGTCAGGTACCCTCTTCCTGTTATTCTTCAGTCTCCTGTGATGCTACTTCCTGGCTGTGCTGCTTTTGGGGTTTGACCGGTCTTCACTGGTTTTGCATTTTTAACCATCACAAAAAGTGTGTGTTGCAGTGATAATGTGCAGTGTTGTCACTTATGAAGAGATATTAAATTAATACAGAATTGTTGAAAAGTGAGATTAAAATATAATAAAATAAAAATACAAACCGGATTCCAAAAAAGTTGGGACACTAACATTGTGAATAAAACTGAATGCAATGATGTGGAAGTGGCAAATGTCAATATTTTATTCAGAATAGAACACAAATCACAGATCAAAAGTTTAAACTGAGAGAATGTATCATTTTAAGGGAAAAATATGTTGTTTCAAAATTTCATGGCGTCAACAAATCCCAAAAAAGTTGGGACAAGTCCATTTTTACCACTGTGTGGCATCCCCCCTTCTTCTTACAACACTCAACAGACGTCTGGGGACAGAGGAGACCAGTTTCTCAAGTTTAGAAATAGGAATGCTCTCCCATTCATGTCTAATACAGGCCTCTAACTGTTCAATCGTCTTGGGCCTTCTTTGTCGCACCTTCCTCTTTATGATGCACCAAATGTTCTCTATAGGTGAAAGATCTGGACTGCAGGCTGGACATTTCAGTCAGATCAAAGTCAAAGTCAAAGTCAACTTTATTGTCAGATCTGCAATATGTACTGTACAGGACATACACAGGACCGAAATTGCGTTTCTCTCAGTCCCTCGGTGCAACAGTAAACATCTAAACATTGAAACACTGAAACATATAATAATAGACATAAGCATAAAATAGTAAAACTAACACTGTCCTGAGTTTTTTTTTTTGCATAGTGGTATAAGAGTATGAAAATTTACACCAACTCTAAAACTAAAACATTAAACATTTAATGAACATAATACTGGCCTGAGTTTTTGCATACTAGTATAAAAAAAGAGTATAAAAAGTATAACTAAAATAAACTAAGGGTTTCTAGCATTGACATTTGCAAAGTGGCAAAGCAGCGTATGAGTTAATGTACACAGTATATGTATGAGGTAGTAGTTGATGTTGTTATAGAGGCAAAAAGTGGCATATGCAGTAAGGCACATTGGGCATCCCTAAATAAGACCGTTCAGAGCACACTGTATATGTATCAGCAGTGGTGTAGATATTAGAGTAGTGTAAATGTAAACAGTAGTAATTACATGTAAGCAGTAGTAATAAAAGTAAACAGTATTAATAAATGTAAACAGAGAATGTAAACAGTATTATGATTATAGGCAGTGATGTAATACAAACATTAGTGCAAGTATGAGAAGTAGTGCAAACTGTATGAGCACATGACCGAGAGTTTAGTGAATAACCCGTTTGATGACACAGAGTCCAGTGTTAAAATCTTTGTGTTGTGTGGTAATGTGTGAGAAAGTTTTAGTGTTAAGGCAGTTCAAATGGGAGGGGGGGCAGAGCAGGCAGAGTGTTTAGCATCCTGACTGCCTGATGAACAGAGCTGTCTCTCAGTCTGCTGGTTCGAGCCTGGAGACTCCTCAGTCTCCTCCCTGATGGCAGCAGTCTGAAGCAGCTGTGTAGTGGGTGTGTGGGATCACCTGCCATGCAGTTGGCTTTCCGGGTACAGTTCTGTACTGCAGGCTGGCCATTTCAGTACCCGGATCCTTCTCCTACGTAGCCATGATGTTGTGATTGCTGCAGAATGTGGTCTGGCATTATCTTGTTGAAAAATGCAGGGTCTTCCCTGAAAGAGATGACGTCTAGATGGAGCATATGTTGTTCTAGAACCTGAACATAGTTCTCTGCATTAATGGTGCCTTTCCAGACATGCAAGCTGCCCATGCCACAAGCGCTCATGCAACCCCATACCATCAGTGATGCAGGCTTCTGAACGGAGCGTTGATAACAACTTGGGCTATCCTTGTCCTCTCTGGTCCGGATGACATGGCGTCCCAGTGTTCCATAAAGAACTTCAAATCGTGACTCATCTGACACAGAACAGTCTTCCATTTTGCCACACTCCATTTTAAATGACCCCTGGCCCAGTGCAAACGTCTGAGCTTGTGGAGCTTGCTTAGAAATGGCTTCCTCTTTGCACTGTAGAGTTTCAGCTGGCAACGGCGGATGGCACGGTGGATTGTGTTCACTGACAATGCTTTCTGGAAGTATTCCTGAGCCCATTCTGTTATTTCCTTGACAGTGGCATTCCTGTTTGAGGTGCAGTGACGTTTAAGGGCCCGGAGATCACGAGCATCCAGTAGAGTTTTACGGCCTTGACCCTTACGCACAGCGATTGTTCCAGATTCTCTGAATCTTTTGATGATGTTATGCACGGTTGATGATGATAACTTAAAAGTCTTTGCTATTTTACGCTGGGTAACACCATTCTGGTATTGCTGCACTATCTTTCTGCACAACAATGGTGGAATTGGTGATCCTCTTACCATCTTGGCTTCTGAGAGACACTGACACTCTGAGAAGCTCTTTTTATACCCAATCATGTTGTCAGTTGAACTAATTGGTGTTAATTGGTCTTCCAAATGTTCGTTATATGCTCAATTTCCTTTTTCCAGCCACTTTTTGCTACTTGTCCCAACTTTTTTGGGATTTGTTGACACTGAAATTTTGAATCAACATATTTTTCCTTTAAAATGTTACATTTACTCAGATTAAACTTTTGATCTGTCATCTATGTTCTATTACAAATAAAATATTGACATTTGCCATCTCCACATCATTGCATTCAGTTTTTATTCACAATTTGTTTAGTGTCCCAGCTTTTTTGGAATCCGGTTTGTAAAACATGGACCAGTTTTGTAGCAAACAAAAAATGAATAAAACTTGTGGTGGGATGCATAAAATGTCTCGTTTCTTGTTTCCCTCCCATCCCATGTGATTCTTGCTGTGGCTTGGTCATGACACAAAACCAACACTCAACAAATCATCTTTTACAACGGTTTTAATCAAAGCATGGTGAAAAATCAGACAAGCCTTGAATGCATTAATTCATAGGCTCATTATTACCATTTTGTGACGGTGATGTAAAATGAGTCATCAGTTTCTGTTTCAAGACTCGCCTGTCTGATGTTAGAGGGTGGAAAAACAGAACCAAAGTAGGATGTCCCAGTTTTGCCAAAACACATCAGATCCATTTATGTCTGTACAGGAGTGAATGAGCTGTCACAGCTTGCAGGAATGGCAGGTACCCACATCAGAAAACTCTTACTCCACTGGAGAAAAATGTCCACAGTATTACTGAAATACATCTTAGCAATTATACAACTATGGGATGAAATTTAGGCCTTCAAAGATAAGTATGACTTGCAACTTGTTCCAGGTCTCTTGTAAATGAGTCCTCGAGGCTCAATGGGATTAACCTGCCTAAATAAAGGTTGAATGAAAAAGAAAAAAACATAACATTAGAAGTCATTTAGCCTGGTTAAAACCAGACCCTGCCTTCACTTCGCTTGAAGGGAAATGAGAATTGAGCGGAGCTGTGCAGGAAGGCGAGGGCCAGGCTAGAAGTCATTGGTTTCCATATATAAATTTAAACAAGGGTTAAGGCATGTGCAGCAGCCCTCGATGCTTTTTTAAAATCTTGTAAGGGAACATGTAGGTTTCTTTATGTTTATGTTTTTTAAATTTGTTCTTTTTTTTTACAAAAGAAACAATACAAGACAATCTCATAAATGATAGTGTACAAACATGGACCAGTTTTGAAAATGAAGCCAAGAAAATGATAAATTATTTATTAGTAAACTTGCTTTTTTCCTTCAGGTTTTCCAGCTGTGTTTAAATACAATCCGAGTGCGTTTCAGTGTTACTGGTTGGTGAACCAACGGCATTTCTGCTTTAAACCGTCATGTGCAGACAAGTGTTGGGCACTGTATAGAGGACCTTTTCCATGGGCTTGATTCAGCGCTACTCGGTTCGACCCGGGGACGGTTCAGAGTCTTTACATTGGTTGTTTCCACCCACTTTTAGCTCTGTTCTTAGAATCTACTCGGCTGAGGCTTCAAGCGACCCAAGACAGGCTGAAGATTCAACATCAGCTGACTTCAGGCCACGGACTGGCAAGAGAGTGACTTCAACCACAAGAGCGTCTCCTTCACAGGAATCAAACTCACTGCCCAAGCATTTGTTTGTGTTTTACACTTTACATATAAATTATGTGAGTTATTGTTGAATTTTAGTTTGATTGAAATGTTGCACATGAATTCAAAATAAAATAAAATAAAATTTAAATCCCAGCAACAACTGTTGAATGGAAACTATGGCAATTTTACATTTTAGTGTGATCTTGTCATTTAGTGATTGCAAGCACAACATCACTGTGTTCAGTGTAATGTTTTCATCACAATCTTGAATCAACATCAGAACATTTCTGGTTCCATGAGATTGTTCGTGTGTAAATGGGGTCTAACCCAAGCGAGATTGTAATACTGCCATAACGGTCAACATGAAAAAGGGAAAGACAGGTTTGTGGCTCAAGTGGTGTGACCAGCTAGCTAATTCAGAATAAAAGATGTTTTATGAAGGGCACTTAAAGCGCTTCATGTCAACACTGCCTCGTTTCGTCTCACAATACCAGAATATACATTAATTTACATCACAACCTTAAAGGTTCAGTATGTAATTTCTGGAACACGCTGGAACTTAGGAAAATTTTGAACAGAGACACGTTTCTGGTCCCTCCCCCTCAGAGCCATATATGGCTCTGAGGGGGAGGGACCAGAAACTTACCCCTTGCTCTGCTGAAATTCAAATTCAAGCTCTGTTTTTATTGGCTGGTTACAAACTCTGTTTTTATTGGCTGGTTAACGGCGGGTCACTGTGGCTTTTTAGAAATGCTTTTAGAGAAGCAAGGGGACAATAGTTTTTTTCAGAGATTACTTGTCTAAAAACAGTATGTCAGGAGGTAGTGACAGAGTGAAGAAATATGTTAAAAAATATATTGTTAGAAAAGTTACATACAGCTCCTTTAAGATACTAAGATGAAATTTATAGAATGTTATGTTGTCCACACCTTTGGACGCATAACATGAGTTTTCAGATATTAAGAGAATTTCTGAACACGAGCAAACAGATCGAGTTGAAATCCCAAACTGTGGCCTTTGTTCTGGATTATCCCTCTTTAAACACCTGCTTTCCTTTCCACTCCTCTATGCAAATAAAACCCAAAAACTCCTAAATGAGGGACACGAAACACAAACAAGATGTCTTGGAAGGTCAAGCAAGTTCTGTCAAACAAAATCTTAATGAAGTTGTCGTGTCAAATAGATTAAAAGTGATTAACGTTGTCTGGCTGTGAATGTACTGAGCAGCTGTGTGAATGCGTTCTGGTTCAGTTCTGGTTCAGATCTGGTTCAGTTCTGGTTCAGATCTGGTTCAGTTCTGGTTCAGTTCTGGTTCAGTTCTGGTTCAGTTCTGGTTCAGTTCTGGTTCAGTTCTGGTTCAGTTCTGGTTCAGATCTGGTTCAGTTCTGGTTCAGTTCTGGTTCAGTTCTGGTTCAGATCTGGTTCAGTTCTGGTTCAGTTCTGGTTCAGATCTGGTTCAGTTCTGGTTCAGTTCTGGTTCAGTTCTGGTTCAGATCTGGTTCAGTTCTGGTTCAGTTCTGGTTCAGATTCAGTTCTGGTTCAGTTCTGGTTCAGATCTGGTTCAGTTCTGGTTCAGTTCTGGTTCAGTTCTGGTTCAGATCTGGTTCAGATCTGGTTCAGTTCTGGTTCAGTTCTGGTTCAGTTCTGGTTCAGATCTGGTTCAGATCTGGTTCAGTTCTGGTTCAGTTCTGGTTCAGATCTGGTTCAGTTCTGGTTCAGTTCTGGTTCAGTTCTGGTTCAGATCTGGTTCAGTTCTGGTTCAGTTCTGGTTCAGATCTGGTTCAGTTCTGGTTCAGTTCTGGTTCA
>JBBPBX010072929.1:7271-17949 GCA_038048925.1 Garcialebias charrua | reverse complement strand
TTGTAAGCGGCGGTGCACGAGCCCGACATCCGCCCCGTGCTGTCATGGGAGCTCTCGGTTAGCCGGGCTAACTGTGGGAGCTAGCCAGTTAGCAGCGGGGTTACTCGATGTCCACTTGCCTTTCTCCGGAGCCATCCGCGAGAAAAACGTTGAGTGTTTCGCGTGTAGCATCCCTGAGCAGACCGGACAGGCCTCGTGGGTGTCTGCTGCTGAAAGGGGGCAGCCACAGCCGCTGGAGCAGGTTCGGGAGCCGGGGCTCGCTGGCCTGCTGGAGTTCTTTGTCCAAAGAAGTCCTCTCGCTGAGCTGTTCACGGCTGCTAGCCTGTTAGCTCCGTTAGCTTAGCAGGTAGCGTGTTGTGTGGTTAGCGTCCGCTAACCGAGCGGCTAAACAGCAGTAAAATTAAATATCGACGACACTAGGTTAGCCTCCCGCTAACCCTAGCGCTCAGAGCGGCCCTCCGTGACGCTCTGGGTAGGGAGCAAAGCTCACCTCCAGTTGAGCGATCCATTCACGGAGTCCTCAATCCTGCGAAATTCAGGTGTAAGCGAGGTGAATGGCAAAAAGAGAAAGTAAGATATGCGCACGCGTCTTTATACCAAGAGGGCGGGGCCTCTGTGTTGACGCTGACGCCCACCTGCCGTAAAGGCGTGAATGTATTGCTTCAGGTGAACCGCGCAGTGGCGCAATTCCCATAGCTAATGTGTTGCACCGATTGCACTGACTGATAAGGGAACTGCTGTTAGTCAGTTTTACTGATATTGAGCTAAAACTTGTTATAGTTGATGAGATCGATCCCTCATCAAACAATTGCAGGGCTAAATTGTCCTGCAAGATTTGTTTAAGACCTTGCAATTAACTGTTGTAATCAACTGTGTCTGTCTGTTAGCAAAATATCATTAACCACTGGGCCGATGTCAATGAAAGTGGCAGGCAGAAATTGTTTAATGGTTAAACTTCTACAATTGATAAACTTTAGGAGTTATCCTAGTTAAAGATGTCTGCTTCGGATAATCAACATTAGCCTACACAAACATGACAATACCTCAATGAATTTTACAGATTTTGAGGTGTGGTAGTAGCTGACAGCCATTTCTTCAAGTAATGCTTGGACTTTGTTTTTATGTTTTTAATCAGAAATATTTTGCCACAAATCAGAGCAAAGCAATCATCCACTTTGGGCCTTACGGTCCTTTCATCCTCATCTCATGGTCACCTGGTTGGTTAAACTTCAAATTAACTTTGTGGGCTGCCAGATTAAAGCTCAAGGTGAAATGTTTACTGTGCAAAGTGGCCAATTATAACTGAGTTTGATGGGCAAGCGGGGGGGGGGGGTCAGGGCAGAAACACCCACGGTATGTTTTCCACAGAAACGTTGTCACTTTTATAGTTTGGGAAATAGCAGCAGGATGACTTCACTACATTCCTCTGTTTTTACAGTTCCCAGAATCCATTGCTCACTTGCTATAAAGGTAACCAGTGCGCTTTGCTGCTAAAATCACCACTTTTGCTCTTTTCAGAGAGTTCGAGAAGGAGCCACTGATGACAAGAGCAGCACAGATTTTATTTAAGGCCACAGCCTGAAATAGCATACGGTGCTAGTATTTCCCCATTTAATCATCAATCCATCTTCACGCGTGTAGGAAAGTAAGGCTGCAAAACACAAGACTGTCAAAACTTCAAAATGCCATAACACCCCCGCCTACGCGCTCCCCTCCTAACCCCCTGTAAACACTGAGGTCAGTAGCGGTTTTAAGAGTTCATTTCATGATATCAGCAGCCACCACTTCTCACTGGCTGCATAGATTATTTTGTTGAGACAAGCCTCAGAATGCCACCGGTTGGAAAAGCAATGGATGTGTTGAGAGGTGTTCAGGATTTAGGCTTCCCAAGGGAACTAGATGTTAGTCTGGCTGGAAATGCATCTGCAACACCCTCAAAACCAAATACAGGTACAGTACAATTCCAACATTTGTATACACACGCAAAATGCTCCTGCAAAGAGCTTACCGGCACTTCAGAAACACACAAGAGGTGATTAGGACACAGATCACATGGCTCTCATTAGTCATACCCTCATAGCACTCGTACTTGATTAGAAACGCGATAGCAATGCTGGTTTGAAACAAGTGTGGACATAAAGATTAGGTGCTATGGCAAGGACAAATTGCTGCTTCTGTATTTATGAGGCTCATGAAATGCAAACACATCCAATGTTGGTCTTAAAAAATAATTCCAATGAAAGAGAAAGAGACCAGACACATTTTTTTTTTTAAACCTATGCTAGAAAACCGAAAAGGTTCCCTCCGGCACATAATAATTGCTGCAATAAAATCAGGTATTTCAATAGGTTCAATGAAACTTTTGTAAAGTAATTGCTGGATGATATGTCGATGTACATCTATACATTGAAAAGTTCTAATTTAATACCAGTTGGTGTAGAAGCCTTTTGAACCGGTTTCAGCAGACTGAAGTCCACTCCACGTTTTCCTTGCCACTTCGTACGCTGTGGACTACAAGGGACTACAGACGCAGCGTTCTGATGACGTCGTCGAGGTACAACACGTCTCCTGGACCAGAAACACGGAAGAGAACCACAGCCAGCCTGCCCAGAGTAGATGGATATCTTCCGAGAGCTTCTGTGGATATAACGAGGTCTACGCAGAAGTCCCAGTTGTTTGATGGTGGAAATAGAAGGTGGAATGGAGCAGTTGTTAAGTCCAAGCAGCTGCGAAGCGGAGTATGTCAACATTGCGCCCGCCAAGCTGGGGGAAGCTAGCACAGAGCTAGCCGCTAACAGCAGACCCACGGCTCCCAGAGAAATAACCAAGAAGCAGTGAGATGTAACTTGGTTGAGCATATCTTGAAGTGGAGCACAGGAGAAAGTCCAGAACAGTCCAGATGACACAGGAGGTTGACAGGCAGTAGGTAAGTGAAACAATAATTGCATCTACGTAGTTCTTAAAGCAAGTTCGTGCTGGAGTTTGACAGGAGGTAGACAGCCCAAATTCCGGTTAGGAAGTGTGTCCGTAAGCTGTCCGTAAAGTCCTTATTAAAAAACCACTGAACAAAATAAGTCCAGGTAAATGTCCAAAAAATGTCCCAAAAAATAGCAACAGTAAATAACTATTTAGCGTGGAGAAGCAGCGACATCACGCCAGCGTCCTCTCCAGCTTCTTCTTCTGCCTGTTATGAGCCACCAGGGGGCTAGTTAGCATTGAAGCTAGTGTGTTAGCTGATGAAGTGTTGCTCCACGTTGTGTTTTGCTGTTGCACAGCCACTAATGAGATGCAGACACACTTGTTTTTCAACACTGTGAAACACCTTTTCCTCCCAGTCACTGTGCAAATGTGTTTTATTATTTTCCCTTCTGGGAGGTAAAACTAGCTTGTAGCTGCGCTGCTGCAGAAATGGGGAGTGGTCTGATTCTGAACTTTGACCCCAGGCAAGATTGCTAAACTGTATACATAAAACTATTTCTTTTTTGAAGTTTTCTTAATTATTTTCATTTCAAATATGGGGCCGTTTACACGACGCATATTTTGAGTGAAATCGCTCGTTTCTCTCTGCGGTTCTACTGATCGTTTACATGACACCACTGGCCCCCCTCTTTGAATCCAAAGGTTTCTGAATCCACCTCTCAGAGTGGAGCTATTTTGCTGACCCCCCGTTGATAACGTACACATCTCCCGCTGAGCTTTTGTTTGAACACAAGCACGCAGCACGCACACGCAGACAGCTGGCATCAACATGGCGGCGGAGACACACAGCTTTCTGAACTCGACTGATGGAATACTGTATATTTTGAGTCTCATATTTAATTAATCTACACCTGAATTAAGCTGCTGTGACCAACATCTGTGTTGGAAGAGACTCCAGTCTGATCCAGTTCTAATATCACTGTTTATTGAACGAGGCAGGCGGATATTTCACGTGTCACGCTGCACTATAACGTACTAAATGTGTTAAAATAATAACAGTTTAACAATAATAAACAGTGTTTATGTTAGTGTGGGAGATAAAGTTATCTGAGCTAAATGAAGCCATCTGGACTCATTACGTCATTTAAACGATGTGTAACATGTGGCGTGTTATTAAAGTTGAAAATGAAGATACCAGGTTTATTTTTTATTTATTTATTTATTCAACACCACAAACTGTATGTCACAAACACCGATATCTAAAAAAGCTAAGTTTGGTCCTCTGGACATTCAAAAAACTAAACAAAACAAAACAAAGCAACAAAAAAAAAAACTGTAGAAACGTTTCGTCTTTCGTCCGAAAGACTTCCTCAGTCTGAGAAGCTGTATTCAGCTCAGTCTTATAAATAGCACCCTCTCACAGTGTTACACAACCAGTTTGCTGATGACAGCCGAAACCAGCTGCTCACATGATCAAGGAGGACCATCAGCCTAACGATGGATCGTTAGCACCCTGATGGTTGTTTGCTATTCACAGAGGGCTGAGTGATACTAGCAATAACAGCATTGTAAGAGGGGGACAGTTGAACCCGGAGGCCTCCACCCCTGTTTAATGATGGACGGTTTCTTTTCACAAAGATGGCCTCCTTTACTCCTCTCTCAAACCATTGTTCCTCTCTATCAAGGATGTGAACATCTTCATCCCTGAAAGAGTGACCGCTGGCGTGGAGATGAGTGTAGACCGCAGAGTCCTGACCTGATAGTTGCTTCTGTGCTGGGCCATCATTTTGGCCAGTGGCTGTTTAGTTTCCCCAATATAAGACTGATCACAGCCCTCCTGACACTGAACAGCATACACAATATTACTCTGTTTGTGCCGGGGGACTAGGGCTGAACGATTGTGGAAAATAATCTAATAGCGATTTTTTTTCTATAAATTGTGATTGCGATTTAAAATGCGATTATTTTTACTGGTTCTGTATTAATTCATATCACTAACGACTGGTTTTTTTTAATCAGATAATTAATGCGCTTTTTCACGCAGAACGTTAGCTTGCAGAGCTAGCTGCTAACAGGGCACCGTCAACAACAGGCCCGGTCACATGACCAGCTCGCGCTCTGTTTATCTCCCACTGTCTCGGTGTCTCAGCGTCTAAGATCAGATACACGTTTAAATGAGCTAACTTACCTGAATTTATAACTTTTATGACTTCTGTCGAGCCTGAAGCAACTGTGTTGGAGCGCTTGGTCTCCTCCTCCCTGCTCTCTCTGTTTTGCTCCACTCAAAGCTGCGCGCGGCCAGAGCGGCTCACTACCAAGTCACGTGACCAGTCAAATTGCAGCCCGTGCGATTAGAGAATCGCATTTTAACATATTGCGAGATAATCGCAAATGTGATTAATCGTTCACCCCTACGGGGGACTGGATCTTTGGGATGAACCAGTCTTTGCCGTAATGTATTTTGGGGTTTAAAAGCCACTGGGACGTTGTGTTTAGAGAATAAACGTTTCAATGTCTCTGAAACTCCCGCAACAGAAACGGAATGACCACTGGTCTGGGTTCCTTCTTTTCACCTGATGGCTGGCTGGAGTCCTGTTTGGGTTTCTTCTCTGCTTTCAGGAAGGCCCAGTTCGGATATCCACATTTCTCTAGAGTAGGGGTCCTCAAACTTTTTCCTGTGAGGGCCACATAACTTTTCCCTTCTCTGGTGGGGGCCGGAGTCAGTTTGTAACAAGAAAAAGTGTGACGATTGCAGGAGTGCCTAAATGTAAAAATGTATTGTTTTCCAGAAAGCACAATCAAATAACCCTCTCTGGGTTCTTCACAGATGTTGGAACAATAATAAATAGTTAATTAGTAGTGAATAACTTACTGGGAGCCGTTTCTCTGCGGTGTCCATCCAAAAGGCTGCGCGCATTAGCGTTAGCCCCTCCGCGTTAGCATGTTAGGCCACGCAAGCTATCATACTTGTCTTTGTGACGGGATTCATAGTGTCGCCGCAGATTGTATTCTTTGAATACCGCCACCGCCTCTTTACAGATGAGACAGACAGCCTTTTCTTTGCATTGAACAAAAAAAAAAATCGTTTGTCCACTGCAGCTTAAATGCCCTGCATTCTGAATCAATTTTTCTCTTACCTAATCTTTTCGCCATTATTCCATTCTGTCTTTGAGAGGGGCGGGTTTAGGATTTTTTTCTGGGGGTTGCCAGATAGGGGCACAGACCGCAGAAGGGTGGAACAGAATGTCACGTTTTGGATGTGTCAGCGTTTTTCCCCAAACGCTGACACAATAAATTAAATGTGGAACAATAGTTCAAAATAGTTCATAACTAAGGAACATTTTATTGCAAAAGTCCAACTTTATTATCAAATACAAATACACATATGAAAAAAAATCTAAATGCTCTATGGTATTGTTCTGGGGGCCAGACCAAATGTGGCCGGATCCTGCCCGCGGGCCGTAGTTTGCGGACCACTGCTCTAGAGAAAAGGTCTAGATGTGGCAGTAGCTGATGTGGCAGTAGCTGAGAGTCATCCTCAAAACATATTTCAAGAGGTAACAGATCACAAATGATCTCCCAAAATAACCTGAGATTGTTCATAGGGTCATATGTATAGTTTGACTCAAACGTCTAAAACTACATCCACTATGACCAGATGTTCTGATGATTTCAAGGAATGTTAGACCTTTAATCTCCTTAATACGTTCAACTTTAATGAATTTACACTATTTTACAATTGTTTAGATAAGTAAAGCTAAAGCCCCCAGTATACTCCCACGTACGTACGTTCGCACGTACGTACGTACGTACGTACGTACGTACGCGCGTACTGTACGCAGAGGGTTCAGACATCATTCTCAAGTATACACCCTAAGCAGCTGCAGCGCAGCTCCACAGACAAGGAGCGTTTACCTACAGGACAAATTGAGGTCACTGATTGGTCATTTGCTG
The DNA here is from genome assembly GCA_038048925.1 of Garcialebias charrua. Lineage (NCBI taxonomy): Eukaryota > Metazoa > Chordata > Actinopteri > Cyprinodontiformes > Rivulidae > Garcialebias > Garcialebias charrua. The sequence continues at coordinate 11,076 of JBBPBX010072929.1, read as the reverse complement.
ACATGCTGTTACACCCCCATGGGGATGTCATTTCAGTCAGGTCAGAGGGATGAGGTGTTTAGTGGTGTTCAGTAGGGGTTGAACGAGTACATAATTTTTAACCTCGACATTAACATAAAAAAACTCGAGCGACGCTCGAGTAGCCGATGACGTCACAGTGTCTTAAGATGAAAAATAAATAAATAAACATGAATGCATAAAAACGTCTTTACAAAAAGAAAAAAAAGACCAACAAAACATTGGGAGCATATATTATGCTCCTATCATTTATCATACTGCAGATAAGTCACAGGAAAAACAAAACTATTAGTTATTATTATTAATTTTAAAAGTGAAAGTATAGAGCTGAAAAACGAAACTTAAAAAACAAATTGGCCACAGCCACACCGTACCACCGCCTGCAGTGCTGTGCAATTTAGGTTTACTTTTAGAGATTGTGTTTATAAAAATAGAGATTGTGTTTATAAAAATAGTTTAAAAACATTACAAAAATCTAAAGATACCGGAGGATTAGAACTTCCAAACTTTTATTACTACTATTTAGCAAACAGGTTACAATATATATCAAAGTGGTTAAAACCAAATGCACTAGATGAAACTTGGATAGATATAGAACAAACTTTATGTAATAATATTAGGATTTCAGATCTACCATTTATCAGTACAGATTTAAAAAGACATGTCTGCTTTAAGAGCATCAATATTAGCTCATCTCTGACAGCATGGTGGGAGTATCTGAAAATGACAAAGTCTTCACTACTCCCATGTAGACATACACCTCTCTGGAACAATCCTGACATTCAACAAGAAAATAATATGTTAAATTTCCCAGGTTGGAGAATGAAAGGTATTGAATATCTAGAACACATATTTGAGGGTATAGACTTTATTCCATTTAATAAATTAATAATACAATATGACATTGATAATAAATATTTCCTACAATACCAACAAATTAAGTCAATTGTAAAAAAGAAATTTAAGCTTAATAAAACATTGTTGGAAACACCAACATGTGTGTTAGAGTTTATTAATTTTCAACCACCCAAATTATTATCTAAAATATACAAAAAATTGTCTAGGATCGATGACTCGATATCACTACCTGTTGAAAAATGGGAGTCAGATTTATCAATCAACTTTGAACAAAACATTTGGTCTCAAGTATGTTCAAATACTTTTAAATTGACTAGAATCTCCAATTTACAATTAATACAATATAAGGTTCTCTATAGAGTACATTATACAGGGCAGCGAATGTTTAAGATGGGCTTTATACCATCTAACAAGTGCTCACAGTGCATAAGTAATACACCTGATGATTATATTCACGCGCTCTGGTTCTGTCCACCCGTTCAGAGGTTCTGGGTACAGGTATGTGAAGACTTGTCTAAATGTTTGAAAATTAATATCCCACTCTCTCCATCTGTTTGCTTATTGGGTATCTTTGAAGATGTTATACTAGAAAAAAATACATCCTATATGCTTTTCACTGCCTTATGCATCGCAAAGAAAACCATACTCGTAAATTGGAAAAATAAAAATAATCTTAGCATTAATCAGTATAAAAATCTTCTGTTAGATCATATTAGTCTTGAAACAGCATCTGCCGACACATTGGATCAACCTATTTGGCATTCTTTGATCGGCTCCGTTACGTAGTGAGGGTGGGGGGTCTGGGATGTGGCCTTGTGGGGCATTGGGACTGGAGGGGGGGGAGGTTGGGGTTTGGGGCGCCGGGGGGTTAGGGCTGCTTGGGCGGGGAGGACCTTGTCTTCGACCTGGGGAGGACCGGGGGGGTTCTGGGGGATATCTACTGGGGGCGGCATGCGGGCCCTCGGGTGGTCGGTGGCGGCGGTCATGGGTCGCCGGTCGGTGACCCGGCTGTGCTGGGGTGGTTTCGGGGTGGGTGCCGGGGGCTTGGGACTCTGGGGGCGTGTCGTCCCCGGGCTTGGGCCTGGTGGGGGTCGGGGGTCTTGGGCTCTGGCGGGCGGGTCGCCGGGCTATGGGCTGGCTGGCGCTCTGGTGCCCGGCTCTGGCCGGGGGCTCTCGGCTCGCTGGTGGGTTGGGGTTCATGTGCTGGGGGGTGGGTGTCTGGGGGCGTGACTGGTGGCCAATGGGAGGGGGCGGGCAAACCCAGCCTGGGTGTCTAATGTGTTATGTGTTCTGAAAGTTGTTAATATGAAGGGTGGGTATAGTATTTCTTCTGGGGTGGGGATTAAGTGGATGTCCTGGATGATGGTCTTGGACTATACTTGGCCGGTGTGCGGGCCCCGGTTGGGGCCTGTTCTTGGTGCTTCCTGGCTCTGTCGACGGTTGGGCGGGCGCTCTTGGCCGTGTCGTCCATGTGGGATTTTGTGTCCTCTTGGACGGCGGGCTGACTGCGGTTCGCAGGGGTCGTGGCGGCCCTGGTGGGTGTGGGCTGTTGGTTCTGCTGTTGGCGACCCTCGGGGCCGTGTCCCTCTCTGGTCTTGGCTCAATGTCCTGGCGGTCGGAGAGGTGTTTCCTTACCTCACTCCTTGGGTGGACCTTGGCGAGCTGGGGGGGTAAGCAGGGTCAGCGGGGGAGCTGACTCGCTGTGGGAGCACTGTTCCTGCAGATATTTTTCTCCCCATCCCTCAACACGCACCTCCGCCCTCTTCATCTTAAATTAATACATGTAGGGAATTTGGGTCTCGGGTGTGCTGCAATGGTTTTACATCTCTGTTGTTAAGAGCACCTGGGACTCAATTTTATATACACTTTAGACATTCATTCATAAACATCTTCATAAAAGTCACATATAGGGAATGGAGTGAGCACTATGGCTATGGGTGGCGGGATGACATCAATCTCGCCCCCATGCCTATGCTCACTCAACATTATGCATCTAGACAATTAGGGCCTGGGTTAGAGTTGGAGTGGAGGGGAAACTGGTATAATGCTAGCCTTTGCTCCTTCTCTTTCCCTTTTAAATACACTTTACAACAACACTCACCAACAGTACATTTGGGGACGGGGGTGTGTGTGTCGGGGTCTTGATTTGTTAATTTCAATTTTATTTATTTATGTATTTATTTATATATTATTTATTTATTTTTCTCTTACCCCCCTGGTTGCCTTGCGGACATTCTGGGGGTGGGCCGTCAGGGGTTGTGCTGGGGTGTGGGGGGGTTCGGGGCCTGCGGGTTCGCCGTGGGCGGGGCTGGCAGTGCGCTCCCTCTGGGGCTGCTTGGACTCGGGTGTCCTGTCCTGTCCTGTCGGCAGGGCGCGGGGTGTGCCGGATCTTGGACGTCTGCTGCTCTCCACCCCAGAATGAATGGGTCTACCTCCTGGGTTTGGATGTGGGCTGCCCCATGTAGGGAGCAGGTACATGTCTTGGACCTAGGGGGTATAGAGTGTGCATCGGGATTATGAATGGAGCGTGTCGTTATTGTTTGTCTTTCTGTGACTGAGGGTGAGGATGAGGGTGGGTCTGAATGAGTGTGTCTGTGTATGAATGTTTAAGTGTCAGGCTGGGACTTGGACTGCCCCCTCTCTGATACTTCTGAGGCTACCCAGTGTCGCGCTCCTGCCACGTGGCCCCCTGGTGGGTGTTCCTCTGCCTGCGGGCGTGCTTGGGGCCCTCACTATCTGGGGCTGGGCGCTTGGGCGTTTGTCGGCTCGGCCTGGTGGCTGCCTGGTGGGGCTCGGGTCCTCTGGTCCTGTCAGGTCTGGACCTGAGGGATGGGCGTCCCCGGTGCCCGAGCCTCGGTGACCGGCCCTGGGGCTACGTCGGTGCAGCGGGCTCCGGCGGGGGCCTGTGTATTGTCGCTGTTGACCCCGG
>JBBPBX010072925.1:0-17950 GCA_038048925.1 Garcialebias charrua | reverse complement strand
ATAACATTAGATATTGAGTTTCCTGAGTTCTCAAGAAAAAGCAAAACATCATCAGCATAAAGACTAATTTTATGTTCTATGTTTCTACCCTTTATTCCTTTAATATCAGCACTTTGCCTTATTGCTGCTGCTAAAGGTTCAATAAAAATAGCAAATAATGCTGGTGAAAGTGGGCAACCTTGCCTGGTGCCCCTCTGTAAACAGAAGCTTGAAGATAATTGATTATTTGTCCTGACGCACGCTGTTGGTGAACTATATAATATTTTTAACCAGTTAATGAAGTAATTCCCAAAACCAAATTTATTTAAGGTAGCAAATAAAAAATTCCAATTTACTCTATCGAAAGCTTTTTCAGCATCTAAAGAAAAAATAGCTGTTTCAATATTTTTAAAATACGAATACTCTATTACATTATATAATCTGCGAGTGTTTGTGTTCGAGTGTCTTCCCTTTATGAATCCGGTTTGGTCTGGATGTATAATAACAGGAGTTATCTTCTCTAGTCTTTTTGATAAGACTTTACAAATTATTTTAACATCTACATTAATAAGAGAAATTGGACGATAACTGGTAGGTAATACTGGGTCTTTGCCTGATTTTAATAAGAGACTAATGTTAGCTGAATTCATATGTGTTGGTAGCCTGCCATTTCCTTCTGACTCAAGTAGCACTCTATAGAATATCGGTTCCAGTATATCCCAGAATACTCTATAGAATTCCACTGGATATCCATCAGGACCTGGAGATTTCTTATTAGGCATGCTTTTAATTGCTTCATGGAGCTCATCGGATGTTAATGGTGAGTCTAGTTTTGATGACTGACTAATATCTAGTTTTGGAAGTGTTACTTTCTCCAAGAATTCATTAATATCCTCGTTAGATGGATTTATTTGTGGAGTGTATAGAGTTTTATAGAAATCTTTAAAAACATCGTTTATTTTTCCCTCATCATAAAATATATTTCCATTTTCATCTTTAATACCATATATAGATGTTTTTTCTTTGTTTAATTTGAGTTGATTAGCTAAAAAGTTCCCTGATTTATTACCGTATTCAAAATGATCTAATCTAAGTCTTTGTATCAAGAATTTATTTTTCTTATCAATATATTCATTTAGTTCTAATTTTAATCTGCGTAGCTTTTGCTGTGTTTCCTCACCTTGTAGACCTTCTAACAATTTAATGGATTTCTCTAATTCATCAATACGTTTATTTTCTTTTTTCTTTTTATTTGATGAATAGGATATTATTTTACCTCTCATGACTGTTTTCCCAGCCTCCCAAAGTGTACATGCTGAAGTTCCTGGCAAGTCATTAAACTCTAGATACGATGCCCATTCTTTTTTAAAATATTGTATAAATTCTTCTTCTTGTAGCAGTGATGTATTTAATCTCCAATTTATATTTTTTGTTGTTGTTTTTTTAAAATCTAAATTTACAGTAACTGGTGCATGATCGCTGACAGCAATAGGGTGTATCTTAGTGTCTGAAATGTTTGCCATCAATGAATTGCTTACTATGAAATAATCTAGACGAGAATATGAGTGATGCACATGTGAAAAGAAAGAATATTCTTTGCTATCAGGGTGAAAACAACGCCATGCATCGCAGAGCCCATAATCATTCATATACTGTTTAACTATATTTATAGATTGCCAACTGCGTTGAGTTCCCGCTGCATTCAGTCTGTCTAATTTGTCATCTAAACCAAAGTTGAGATCACCTCCCATCACCAGTGAGGAGTCCATGTGATTTGATAGGGTGGAAAAAAAATCATGAAAAAAAGCTGCGTCGTCTCCATTCGGTCCATATATGCTAACAATGCAATAATTTTGTCTAAATATTGATAACTTTAATATTATATATCTACCGTGCGGGTCTATAACCTGATCTAATACTGTGAAGTTAACATTTTTATTTATTAAAATTGCCACCCCTCTTTGTCTTGAATTATAACATGCTGAGAATACATTAGGAAACTCTGAAGATTTAAGCTCCTCCACAGTTGATGCCAATTTATGAATTTCTTGGAGTAATACAACATCTGCCTTTAATCTTTTAATCTGGTTAAAAATTCTATATTTTTTACGTTGGCTACCGGCTCCATTAATGTTCCATGTGACAAACCCTAAGGTACCCATACCTGTGCTAATGATAATATAGCTAAACCACACCCATTGTCACAAATACAAAAGATAGTAATATATCCAGACAAAAACATATTCCTTAAAGGTTAATTATATATTGAATCAGGGAAGTTTTCATTTATGAAGTAAATGTATGGATATATAAAGATGAATGTGAACCCCTGTGCTTGTGCTCTGACAATTGTTAATTTAGAAAAATATAGACAGGAAAACAAAGAGAGATGATATACATGAAAACATAACTCAGATAAGAAAAAATAAAAGAACCCTCCTACCACATCAAGTGCCATCACACCTTGTGTACCACCACGATCTGTGTGACCCCACCAACCGAGCTGTGCTGAAGAAAATAAATATAGCTGGTAAGTAATATTAATAAATACTATATTTAATAATATCAATTAATATTAGCAACCGAAATAATTCTTACCTTGATTATATGGCTAATACAGCCAAGGAGTAGCCTCTGGATCTCTAAACAGCTGACCGTTTATGTAGAGTTTATCCACCGAGATGTTAGCTCTTCTTCCTTCGCTAATATTTTTCTTTCTTATTGGGAATAAAATGCGCCGTCTATTCAGAATTTCTACAGGAAATTGATCGTTCATACTGAAATGTGTGTTACGAAGTTCCCTACCTCGGCTTTTAACCTGTTCTTTTTGCTTGAAATGTTCAAATTTAGCTATTATTGGCCGTGGCCTAGTAGTATTCTCAGGTTTTTTACCTCCCAGGCGGTGAACTCGATGAAAAGTGATCGATTTGACAGTGTCACTCGGCAACTTTAGCTGGTTCTGAATAAAGGCCCGGACCGAGGCCTCCGGATCCTCCTCCGTTTTCTCCGGAATTCCAGAAAAAACTAGATTTTCCCGCATGCTTCTAGCTTGGATATCTAACAATGACTCTTTCATTTTCTTATTATCCCCAGAAAGCTGCGTAATCTGGTCTGTTATTTGTCTCACGGTCCCCTTCAACTCCGTATTTTCTTTAGCTAGAGATGCTACCTGTTGTTGACTGAACTCGAGCGATTCTCTCAAACTCTGGAATTCTTTGTGTAACACCTCTACCAAAGCCAGCCGGGCGTCTAAGCTAGACAACTTCTTGTCTATTGATTCCAATATAGCCGTGAAGCCTGAATTGTCCGCGGACGTTTCTGTCGAGCTATCTGAGCTACCCTCTCGGTGTCGTTTAGCTAACGGGGCATTAGCTGACTCGCTAGCAGCGCCGGATGTACTGGATTTGCTCATGACTAGCTTTTCAAAATAATCGTCAACAAACAATTCTAGGCTCTTCAAAGTTTCCCCGTCCAGCTTTGTTCAGCGAAAAAATAAATCGTTATTAAATTTTAGTATCCCTTTTTTTATGACCTTACATTAATTATACAAATGTGTTTAAATAAATATGGACTTACCAATGATTTATAGTCATACTCACGCACAGGTTTAAAGTTTTCCTCAGCAGCAGCTCATAACACCTCCGCCGAGTTACCGATGCTCATCAAACAGGCCCCTTCCCTCTCGGTTTTCAAATCCCGGTTAAAAACTCACTACTACTCCATCGCTTTCAATGCCAGCTGATTTGTATTGGATCGTTTGATTTATGATCTGCAATGTTTTTATGTTTTTCGTGTTGTACTTCGTTGTCTGTGTTGCCTGTTGCGTGTTTGTTTGTCCAGCACTTTTGTGTGGACTTGTTCCTGTTTAAAGTGCTTTATAAATAAAATGGTATGGTATGGTATAGTGTATTTCTAGTTGATGTTTTTCTTAGTTAATCCTAGATGTTATTACTGTTTTTCTCTTACATTTTGTTGTTGAATTTAACTGGGACCCTGTGTACATAATCTCATTTCATCACATGTACCACATGCGGTGCAAATGACAATAAAGATTCTCTCTCTCTGACTCTGATGTTATTGTTGATGATTTGTGTTCTAATGTCAATTAGGGAGATGATAAGAGCCCTAAACCCCAGAAAAGATTCAGGAAGAGACATAGAGGTACAGAATTCTGCCATCAACCCTAACCTCAGTGAATCCAGTGACATGCTGGTGGAATGTGAGGGACACTATGCTAATGCTATCAAACTTGTCAACCAGATATGTCTATGTGCAACAAGCATCATCCACACCCTCAGAGCGAACATTTTCTACTGCTGGAGACACCATCAGCCAGGAGCAGGCTTATTTGTGTCCAGAGAAAGCAGTTGACTTTTCTGAAAAAAATAAAAAAATAAAATAAGAACTGTTACGTGAAAAGGTCCTCAGTGTGTAGCAGTGAGCATTAAGCCAAATTTACACTACATGCGTTCCGGCTCCGCTCCGTAGGTCGCAGCTGAGCGTTTCAAGTCCAGTTTACACTACCTCCGCTCTGGTCCGCCTGGATGCGCCGCTCCGAGACGCATACGCGGGAATTGCGAGATCACGCGATAAATCAAGTGATAAATAAGGAAGTCAGAACAAAACAATTCATTCGGTGGAAGAAGGAGAACAACAGTAGAGACTGCCTCGCTGTTTGATTGTAGTATTAAATGATAGTTTGACAGTTTGACAGCATTTTTGTACAAATAAATCCGTATAGAGCTAGGATTAGTCCGCCCGTGGTGATTTTATTTTGTAAATACGGATGTTATGCTCGTGCCTTTTCCTGTTGGTGCGACGTAATCTCTAAAAGTTGACTCTGGCACAGCTCCGGTCTCCGGCAGAAATAGGATCAGTTCTAATTTTGACGGACTGCCGTCCGCTCGCCGCCACCGTGCGGAGCCAGTGTAAACGCTCTCATTGATTATAATGGGTGCGCATTTGCTGCGGAGGTCGGACCGGAGCAGACCGGAGCCGGAACGCATGTAGTGTAAATTGGGGGTTAGGCACTGAAGTGTCACTGGTTTGCAACTGTTCTTTTGCACTGGAAATTATTTGATTATTTTTATGTAAGAAAACTGCTTGGAAGGGAAAAATAGCAAAGTAAAAAAATAAAACTCACGATTTGTACTGTAATGTGTAACTTAATTCTCTTTTTTTTATAATTGATATTAATTACAAAATCGGTACCAAAAAAAGAACCGTCCAGAAACCGACACTGAAGTGAAGGTACCGACACCGGTACCCATACCAAATTTTTTTTTTTAACGTACCTAGCCCTATAAGGTGGTCAATCTTCTTTGCTGGATTTTGTGCTGGATGAGAGCAAATGTTCTTTTAAAACCTATTTCGAATTGATGGAGCCTTTCAAGATGAGTTAGCTATGTCAGAGGCACTAAGGCACCCCAATAACATCAGAGAGGCAGGCTTTTAAAATGCATTGATAACAGGCTGGGTACTGCCTCTCTTTACCATGGGAGACGTGGCATTCATGTTTCCTCAAAAATATGTTCAAATTATCTGACCACAGAGGTTTTGTACTTCGCTTCAGTTCACTTTAAATAAGAATTGGCTCAGGGAAGACGAGGGTGCTTCTAGGTTGTGTTTCTTCTTTGCAGGATAGAGCTTTAAGCAGCATTTGTGGATGGCACAGGGAACTGTGTTCCTCCTGAACTTATACTGATGTCCAGAACAGAACCAGACCTGTTTATAATGCAGCCTCGCCTGAAGGTCCAAAGATCACGAACATACAACACTTACCTTCAGCTTTAGTCACAGAGATTAATGCAGATTCTTGAACTCTCTTAATGATAATATGAACTGTAGATGATGAGATATAAAAGTCTTTCCATTTTTTATTGAGGAACATTATTCTGAAATTGACTGTTTTTACATGCAGTTTTAACAGACTGATCTCTCTAAAATGTTCTTTTTTTATTCCCAGTCTTACAGATCTGCTGACAATTCATCTAATTTAGTACAAGCATCTCTTCCTCATTTATTGTTCCTTATTTCATCATTCCTCTGTTTTGAGATTTGCAAATCACTGTGTTCTGTTTTCTTTTACATTGTACACAAAGTCCCAACAAGGTGGTTCCTGTCTACCATCACAATCAAGTGTCATACTGTATCATTCAGGTACATGTGACTTGCCCTGCTTTTGGCTAGCTTCAGTGGTTGCCATGGAGACAGTGAAAGTCACGATAGCTGTAAGTTAAAAAAGGTAACCTGCTGTAAATGTTAAGAGAAGCAGCTGCCGTCTCTCTGTCGGTCCAGCCCATCCTGAACTGAGCTGGTGTTTGGAGGTAAATCTGTTCTGGAGGTGGCACTTAGTGCTTGTAATGGCTGCAGTGACATTCAGCAGCAGACCTTTTGTGTCACACCTCAAAATTATACAAAAATTACATTGAATTCTTTCTCTGCAAAGATTAGGAATGCTATTAACTTTATTTAAACAGTGGGATGCTTTGTAAAAAAAAATTAAATGTTTTTAAGCACAAATGAAAAAGAAACATTATAGAGTTGCCACAAGTGTCCTTTCATCTGCTTTTTATTTTAGGTATTGATAATGCAGCATCCTGTCCTGCCATGTCTGAAAATTAAAAATTTTGAATATTGACTAAAAAAACATTAATTTCACAGACTACCTGTAACCTTGGATCAAACCCCAGCTTTGTATTAACAACACAACACCTGCTACAAACACTAATCTGAAAATCTGTGCATCGAAAACTGCAGTCCAAATTTCCCCAACCTTTGTTTTTATATCTACACCTGGTCGTTAACAAGTTCCTCATATTCTTCCCAGCTATAGCTTAAAAAATGAATATAGCTTAGACCAATAAGTTATTTCCTTCTAATCAAGCATTTAACTCAATTCACGTTGTCTGAAACTCGCCAGCGTTTACCCACAGCTAAGGCCTTATTACCAATCCAGCACTGCCTTCACTTAAATCAATCGTGAGAGCTGGAGACGTGAGAAAGTTCTTCAGAGCAGACGGCGGTCTTAATGAACTCAATAGGGTACTCTGTGAGTGGCCTGCCATGCACTGCAACACCTTATGACTAATGCATTTGAGGAGAGGTTGAGCAGAGCCGAGGTGCTCAGCATGTAAATTATCTGTTTAATTGAACAGTTGCTAATGAAACCAATAAAAATAAATCTCATGTTAAATGGCGAGATTTTATTTATTAATTATTTTGCATCTCTAAAATGTTCCAGACCTGCTGTGGGTCGTTAACATTGACAGGTTGCGGCAGGTCGGACTGCCACCTGCCACTGAGAGCAGCACTTTTATTCCACCTTGAGTGGAAGATGTACGAGCTGAACTCAGACGCTGCTTCAGAGGGCTAGCTGCAAGCCCAAATGAATGGCTCGTCCATTCAATGCTGCACATTGATCCTTTTTAGCCTGAAAGTGCAGCCGATGGTTGTCAAATGGTTTTGTTGAAACTATTGATCCCGCCTGATCCTGCTCCGAGTGGCTGGTGTACGGTCTCCATTAAAACTTTGGAGAGGGCTGGTAAGGACAAAGAATGGAACCAAGGGGGCTTGACAGTATTAATTTGCATGGGGTGTTATTGTTTTAATAGAACCGCTGACTTGAGATTGCTTTGGGAATTGAGAGCAGAAATGAGGACGGAGAAGCAGATGTAAAGGGATCGTGGAATGGAGCTTCATTCTTTTCCCTTTTTCCTTTTAATCAGCGGTGGATAGGTTTCTGCTTCTAATGGAGGGGCAGTGTTATTTGTCTACTTCATCATGAAAGAAAGGCAGTGCCGCAATCTAATGCAACGGTTGAGGTCTTTGTGTTGTTGAAAATAACACACACTGGTGAACATTTGTTCAGAAAATATAGTTTTACTGTAAACTTTTGCACCACTTGTAAATTTTGAGGGTTGTCATGGTTCTACAAATACATTCTCGCTTTCAAGACAATGACTCAGTCTTTTAAAACACAATACTGTAAAATTGTCATGGTCAGCGGCCCCGCTGACCCACCTCCCATTGGCCCTGCCTTCACACTCACTCCTTCCAGTTATTTTTTTCAGCCCCTTTTGTCATAGTTTATCTTCCCCTGCTTTGTGATGCCTATCACCCATCCTCCAGCTCAAGCCTGCTCCCTGCACTCCATGCCACACCTCCCAGCAATCAGCAATGATTCCACTCACCTGTTCAGCCAGCTAGTTCACCTGCTCTGCACCCTTTAAAAGATGCATTCTCACTCTCCACCAGGGCTGAATTATTATACCTCCCACAGTCCCTGGTAGTGAAGCCTTTAATCATAGAATCTTGTTCATACCTTGCAACCTTGCTTTGACCACAAACCTCTGCCTGTTTTTTGACTCCTCGCCTTGCCTAGCCCCATTTGGATTTATCTGCACTTCTGACCATGGTAACGACCCTGACTGCTTTTGACTTTCCCTCTGGATTTCACCTGCCACACACAGACTGAGAAGTTTGGACTCTCATCTTGGACCCTGACTCCAGCAACCAGCAGCAAATATAATAAAAACTGTTGTTTTTTGCACTCCTGTGTCTGGTTGTCTTTGAATCCAAAAACCCATTCGTGCCAGAATAATTCAGCCAAAATGGATTCAAAGTCAGAACAGGAGTGGCTTTCTGGGCTTGAGGGCTCCTTGACTAAGCTGGACCTTCAGATGCAGCTAGTAAAAACCATGCTCTGGGTCAAGTTTTCTATACCCACCCCAGAGACTTTTCCTCGCTCCTTGCCTGAAGCAGGTCCAGCCTCAGCTGCAAACTCCAGGATTTTCACGCCTGCTGCAGCTCTGACCACCAAGCCTGCTGCAGAGGCCCCACAGCTCTCCACGTCGGCTGCTGCAGAGGCCCCACAGCTCTCCACGTCGGCTGCTGCTGCAGAGGCCCCACAGCTCTCCACGTCGGCTGCTGCTGCAGAGGCCCCACAGCTCTCCACGTCGGCTGCTGCTGCAGAGGCCCCACAGCTCTCCACGTCGGCTGCTGCTGCAGAGGCCCCACAGCTCTCCACGTCGGCTGCTGCTGCAGAGGCCCCACAGCTCTCCACGTCGGCTGCTGCTGCAGAGGCCCCACAGCTCTCCACGTCGGCTGCTGCTGCAGAGGCCCCACAGCTCTCCACGTCGGCTGCTGCTGCAGAGGCCCCACAGCTCTCCACGTCGGCTGCTGCTGCAGAGGCCCCACAGCTCTCCACGTCGGCTGCTGCTGCAGAGGCCCCACAGCTCTCCACGTCGGCTGCTGCTGCAGAGGCCCCACAGCTTCTCCACGTCGGCTGCTGCAGAGGCTGCTCCACAGATCTCCACGTCGGCTGCTGCAAAGGCTGCTCCACAGATCTCCACGTCGGCTGCTGCTGCAGAGGAGGCTCCTCAGATCTCCACGTCGGCTGCTGCAGACCTGGAGGCTCCTCAGATCTCCGCGTCGGCTGCTGCAGACCTGGAGGCTCCACAGATCTCCACGTCGGCTGCTGCAGACCTGGAGGCTCCACAGACCTCCACGTCGGCTGCTGCAGAGGAGGCTCCACAGACCTCCACACCAGCATTACCTGCTGCTGATCTGGCCCCATTGCTATGTATTGGAGGGTCTGCTGGAGGACCTCCATGGTCGCCCACCGGAGAACTGGAACGACTCTGGACAGCCCTTCTGGTTGTCAATCTGTTTCAGGCCCTCCTCAAAGACCCCTTCCACCCACCCTGTTCTTGCTAGTGTTTTGTTTTTTCTAGAGGTCCGTCAGGATGCCGGACCTTAAAGGGGGGGCTATGTCATGGTCAGCGGCCCTGCTGACCCACCTCCCATTGGCCTTGCCTTCACACTCACTCCTTCTAGTTATTGTTTTCAGCCCCTTTTGTCGTAGTTCATCTTCCCCTGCTTTGTGATGCCTATCACCCATCCTCCAGCTCAAGCCTGCTCCCTGCACTCCATGCCACGCCTCCCAGCAATCAGCAATGATTCCACTCACCTGTTCAGCCAGCTAGTTCACCTGCTCTGCACCCTTTAAAAGCTGCATTCTCACTCTCCACCAGGGCTGAATTATTATACCTTCCACAGTCCCTGATAGTGAAGCCTTTAATCATAGAATCTTGTTCATACCTTGCAACCTTGCTTTGACCACAAACCTCTGCCTGTTTTTTGACTCCTCGCCTTGCCTCATTTGGATTTATCTGCACTTCTGACCATGGTAACGACCCTGACTGCTTTTTACTTTCCCTCTGGATTTCACCTGCCACACACAGATGAGAAGTTTGGACTCTCACCTTGGACCCTGACTCCAGCAACCAGCAGCAAATATAATAAAAACTGGTGTTTTTTGCACTCCTGTTGTCAGGCTCTGTCCCTGTCTGTTTCTTTATGTTTGTGTTTTCCTCCTGTCTTCATTTTGTCATTCTAAGCTTTGATTCCTGTTTATCTCATTCAGTTTCTGTCAGGTTCCTCTGGTGTTAGACCCACGTGCAGGAAAGTGAACGAGGCAGGAGTTTAAAATAATAATTATTTATTTTAAACAAAAATGCTGTCAGGGCAGCCAAAAACTCACTCTGGTAAACTGGAGCAGAAACAGAGAAGGACATCAGAGTGGAGAGGTGAGGACTGAATTGTCTGTGTGAACAGAACAATGACCGGACACAAAGTGGAGGAGATGAAGGCTTTTTATAAGGCAGAAAGAGAGTGAGTAATGAGTTCAGCTTGGCAGGTGGCTGATGAGACAGGTGTGAATGATTAAGGCTACAGGCTTGAGCACAGAGAGACAGACTGAAAAGTGAGTGGGAAAATGACAGAGACTGAATGAGATAAACAGGAATCAAAGCTTAGAATGACAAAATGAAGACAGGAGGAAAACACAAATAAACATAAAGAAACAGAGCCTGACACTGTGTCTGGTTGTCTTTTAATCCAAAAACCCATTTGTGACAGAAGAAATATATTGTATAAATGTGTTCACCCTGATGCATGCTCAATAATCCAGGTAGAAAAATCTAAAAAAGCTAAGTCTGGTCCTCTGGACATTCAAAAAACAAAAAAAACAAAAAACAAAGCAAAAAATTGTAGAAACGTTTCGTCTTTCGTCCGAAAGACTTCCTCAGTCTGAGGTGCTGGGTTCAGCTCAGTCTTATAAATAGCACCCTCTCACAGTGTTACACAACCAGTTGGCTGATGACAGCCTGAAACCAGCTGCTCACATGATCAAGGAGGACCATCAGCCTAACAATGGATCGTTAGCACCCTGATGGTTGTTTGCTATTCACAGAGGGCTGAGTGATACCAGCAATCACAGCATTGTAGGAGGGGGACAGTTGAACTCGGAGGCCTCCACCCCTGTTTAATGATGGGCGGTTTCTTTTCACAAAGATGGCCTCCTTTACTCCTCTCTCAAACCATCGTTCCTCTCTATCAAGGATGTGAACATCTTCATCCCTGAAAGAGTGACCGCTGGCCTGGAGATGAGTGTAGACTGCAGAGTCCTGACCTGATGATGTTGATCTTCTGTGCTGGGGCATCAAAAGGATGGCCCAGCACAGAAGATCAACATCATCAGGTCAGGACTCTGCAGTCTACACTCATCTCCAGGCCAGCGGTCACTCTTTCAGGGATGAAGATGTTCACATCCTTGATAGAGAGGAACGATGGTTTGAGAGAGGAGTAAAGGAGGCCATCTTTGTGAAAAGAAACCGCCCATCATTAAACAGGGGTGGAGGCCTCCGAGTTCAACTGTCCCCCTCCTACAATGCTGTGATTGCTGGTATCACTCAGCCCTCTGTGAATAGCAAACAACCATCAGGGTGCTAACGATCCATTGTTAGGCTGATGGTCCTCCTTGATCATGTGAGCAGCTGGTTTCAGGCTGTCATCAGCCAACTGGTTGTGTAACACTGTGAGAGGGTGCTATTTATAAGACTGAGCTGAACCCAGCACCTCAGACTGAGGAAGTCTTTCGGACGAAAGACGAAACGTTTCTACAATTTTTTGCTTTGTTTTGTTTTTTTTGTTTTTTGAATGTCCAGAGGACCAGACTTAGCTTTTTTAGATAAATGTGTTCAGTTTCTCAACTTGCTTCGCTCTAAAGTTACATTAAAATTTTGGCAAAGCACTCCTTGTATTGTCTTTCTGAAATTTATGTGTAACTGTCAAAATATTCCATCGCCTTTTAAAATCTGTAAAATCGTCTTGAGTCATAACCATGTTTGTATTTTCTAACGTGGCTTAGCCGTAACAGCAATTTTGAATTTCGCTGATGCCAAAATAATTTGGAGCTATACAGTCAGTTAAGCCTGGGATATGGTTGACGCGTCGCATAGGGCGCGAGAGAGCGCGCGGCCAAAGTGACGCAATCGCGAAGTCCCCGCCCCCGCGCTTTGGCCAGCGCGTTGGTTTCGCGCGTGGTCGTGCACATCCCAGATTTTGAAGCTCCGCAAGCCTAGCGCGCGCGCCGAATTGATTGACAGGTCGGGTAGGGACCTCACCGACAGCCTTCACGTCAGAGTCTGCAGCTGTCTGCGCCGCTGTGGTCGTGGAAACGGCGTTGCGATGCATGGAGGAATGTTTTTTATGTGATTCAAATGTATTAAATTCCCCGAGCGAGCGGAAAGCCATTTGTTTTTGTTGTGTGATTTCAAACAGTTCTTCTTCTACGGTAGATTTCTTCTTCTACACCAGACCTGCTCATTACGTCGATGGAGGCATTACTGGTCGATCGCAGCGTGACATTTTTTTTTTTCCCACAGCGTGACATTAAAACATTGTCAGCCAATGAAACATCCCGTTACTTGATTGACATGCAGGGCAACCAATCAGATGACAACTGCAAACATCCCGTCACTTGATTGACATACACGGCAACCAATCAGATGAGAGCTTTAGGTCACGCTCATGCAGCTTCTAAAAACAATGGCGCGAAGGTGGAAGTTGAACGCAGCAAAACATACTAAGCGAAAACAATCAGATTTCGGACTGTTCATGGAAAATACGACATCGACTTCCCACCGAAAAGCCAGCTGAGAAAGAGAAAGGTGCACTAAAATCCCTGTTCGGACAGCAGCAACTTCAAAAGCGATTTGCCGCCACCATCTTCCGGGTGAGTGACGCTGTGATGTTTCTCTGCACGCTTAAACATACTGGTTGGGAGCTGACGTGGCTTTATTATTAAAATCATACGAGACACTTTTCATACAGAATAACCTCCTTGACTACTCTCTGTTCTCTGCACGTTTCCCTGTCCCGTAGCGCGAGCGTTTGCATAACACACTTTCGCGCTGCGTTCAGGGACAGTCGGTAAAATACACCGCTGTAAATCTCTCCGTACCAAAAGAGACATTTTTATGCCTTTGTTCACTAAATTAAACGTGTCCGGAGCCATAACAACCTGCTACAACTGTAGTTATCAACTGGTGGCCTGTGGACCACTTTAGATTTGCTGGAGGGGGCTTTTAGAAATGACATTTATTAAAGTAAAAAATATCTAATGATTTTTTTTTTTACATTTATTAAAGTAAAAGACCAGATTCTTATAAAGAAGGGGGTGGGGATCAGTTTCATTTCATTTCATTTATGCATTTGTATAGCACTTTACACAACCACGGTGATGGTGACTAAAGTGCTTAACAAAAAACAGTGCAGTACAGTAAAAGACAACAGATTAAAAATCAAGAAAACACAACATAATAGCAAAAATAAAACCAGAAATGTCACCACATATTTAATTACTAAAAGCCAGTTGGAATAAAAAAGTCTTAAGCTTCGATTTAAAAAGGCCAAGTTCAGTAATCTGACGTAGCTCAAGCGGGAGCGTATTCCAGAGTCGAGGTGCGGCCGCAGAAAAGGCACGGTCACCCCAACGTTTATATTTTGTCCGTGGAACAGAGAGCAGGAGCTATCTGACCTCAGAGACCTGGAGCGGGCAGGGAAACTTAACAACTCTGTTATATTTCTACCATATATTTTTAAAATAAAATTTAAAAAATCTATATTGCTGTCACCATCACCCCATTTGGTCCCTACGGTCGACCAGGTGCCCATGGGCACCACGTTGGTGACCCCTGATTTATTACATGTGTTGTGCAATATTTGCTTATTCAGTTATGCAAGGTACATCAACATAGGTACATTGTACATAAAAAGAATCCTTAATACATTTGAAGATAATTATATGTTTTGCATTTTTGTATTGGGTAGATCTTTTGGACTTGGTTTTTTTATAAGTAGCTCGCATGCTGAAAAAGTGTGAGCACCCCTGTTCTACACCCTTTCTTGCAACATATGCACAGGTTTTAGAGGGTACTGCCACCTGCTGGTCAGTAAAAGAACAGCACTTTGCCATGCGCTGCCGTGCTACACTATAAACGCATGAAGCCACACGGCACAGTGCGCGCGCAGCACGCGCGCTCCAGCTTGCGGACCAAAGCGTGACTATATCCGAGCCTTTAGTCCTCAGCCTGTTAGCTGTTGGCCATCTGACCTAAAACATTTGATTGTTATGCATGATCCATTGTTTTGGAGGGATTGTTCCTTTTTTGCATGTGTCAAGTCAGTTTCTGGGAATTCAACAGGAGGTTGGCTTTAAACACATCATTGAGATGCTATTTATATAGACCTGGTTGGCATGCCACAGACTGATTAAGGCCCTGTTTACACGGACACTGTGTGGGGGAAACGCAACTTTTGGGTATGTTAATTAGGTTGAAAGTTTTGCGTTGACATGGGCGAATTCTGTGGATACGACTCTCTCCCCCCCACCCCCCGTACTCATGAATTTACTGTAGTTACCATGCTGGGCCATTAGATGGCGCTGTGATTTTTGGAACCTTCACTACTGCGCATGCGTGCCACTGCTGCCTGAGGTAAACAGAGCACACGAGGCAGCCTGTTTTCCTCTCTGGCTAAAAGTTCAGCTACTACAAGTTGTTGTCAACAAGTTAACAACAAGTTAAAGCTGGAATTTGGATAAGAGTCAACAGATTTGACACCAAGTGGGGCCGCTTCATCTGCGCACCAGTTGCTGACTGGACCGGAACCGAGTCAACATGTCTGACTTTAGTCCGTGAGAATCAGCTGATTTACAGCAGCGCTACAACCCATACAGCAAAAGTTATGTGGGCCGGATCTGGGCCAAATGTATGAAAACATTTGGCCCGCATTTGTAAAATGGATCCGGCCCGGTGTCTTTTTGTCCAACGGGCCAAAACTGGCCCGGATGTGGATTGCGGATCTGGATTGGATCTGGGCCGGAGGTGGGCCAGAAGTGCTACAAAACTACTGCATTCGGCCCAAATGCGGCCCAGATACAGAATCCTTGTTTAGTTTTTAGGCAAATTTGGGCCAGATGCGGCCCAGATGCGGCATCCTCATTTCATTTTTAGGCGGATTTGGCCCAGGTCCGGCCCAGTAGAGTAAGTCGAATCTCAAAACGCGGCCCAGATCTGGTTCAAACCCGCAATACAGATATGTACAACAGGTCTAAATAGAGCGCACACAAAATATCCACACAAGTTGTTTCTTAAAAACTGTTTATTCATGAGCAAAACGAATTAAAAAATGTTAAAAAGTTAAAATTGATAACATGATGACATAAGAACCTTAATAATAAAAGAAACTACAATTACCAGAGGTATGCATCATAAATACCATGATCTGCTTCTGTATGACAGTTTCAGTGTCCTTCAGTCATTTTAAGAGTCAGTCACAGCAGAGGAAAGCGACGTCCTCACTCATCTCAAAGTCAACTTTATTGTCAGAACTGCAATATGTACAGGACATACACAGGATTGAAATTGCGTTTCTCTCAGTCCCTCGGTGCAACAGTAACCATTTAAACACTAAAACACTGAAACATTTAATAAACATAAGCATAAAATAGTAAAAATGTAACACTGTCCTGAGTTTTTGCATAGTAGTATAAAAGTATGAAAATTTACACCAACACTAAAACTAAAACACTAAACATTAATGAACATAAGCATAAAATGAAATAATAAAAGTGTAATACTGTCCAGAGTTTTTGCATAGTAGTATAAAAAAGTATAAAAAGTATATCTGTAAAATAAACTGAAGGTTCTAGCATATGAGAATGTACACAGTATATGTATGAGGTAGTAGTTGATGTTGGTATAGAGGCAAAAGTGGCATATGCAGTAAGGCACATTGGGCATCCTTAAATAAGGCTGGTCAGAGAATACTGTACAGGTAGTCCCCGACTTACGAGCGAGTTCCGTTACAACGAGGTGCTCGTAAGATGAAAATTCGTAAGTTGGAACACGAAGCACATGTTCTCGTAAGTCCGGAATTTCGCTCGTAAGTTGGAACGGTTTTGCTAGCGCGACTACAAACACTCGTTTTTCATCGAAAAACTGCTTACTAGTGCATAAAAATGATCGGAAACGTGTGTCCACATGTTTAGCTAACGAACTGTGGTGAAAAAACACAGAAAAATTCGGTATTTTTTGCGTTTTTTCCAAAAATTCGCCAGCTCGTAAGTCCGGAACCTCGTATGTTAGAGCGCTCGCAAGTCGGGGACTACCTGTATATGTATCAGCAGTGGTGTAGATATAAAAGTAGTGTAAATGTAAATAGTAGTAATAAATGTAAAGAGTAATAAATGTAAACAGTATTAATAAATGTAAACATTGAGTGTAAACAGTAGTATGTAAACAGAGAATGTAAACAGTATTATGACTATAGGCAGTGATGTAATACAAACAGTGCAAATATGAGAAGTAGTGCAAACTGAATGAGCACATGACCGAGAGTTTAGTGAATAACCCGTTTGATGACACAGGGTCCAGTGTTAAAATCTTTGTGTTGTGTGATAATGTGTGAGAAAGTTTTTTGTGTTAAGGCAGTTCAAATGGGAGGGGGCAGAGCAGGCAGAGTGTTTAGCATCCTGACTGCCTGATGAACAGAGCTGTCTCTCAGTCTGCTGGTTCGAGCCTGGAGACTCCTCAGTCTCCTCCCTGAAGGCAACAGAGTCTGAAGCGGCTGTGTAGTGGGTGTGTGGGATCACCTGCCATGCAGAGGGCTTTCCGAGTGAGGCGTTTGCTGTGTAAGTCCTGCAGTGAGGGGAAGGAGGTGCCGACGATCTTCTCAGCTGCTCTCACAATGCGCTGGAGGCTCTTGCGGCAGGATGCAGTACATGCACCAAACCACACAGTGATGCAGCTGGTCAGGACACTTTCTATGGCACCTCTGTAGAAGGTGCTCATGATGGGGGTTGAAGCTCCAGCCCTTTTCAGCTTGCGGAGAAAGTAGAGACGCTGGTGAGCCTTCTTTGCCAGTGATGCAGTGTTCCTGCTCCAGGACAGGTCCTCTGAGACGTGCACTCCCAGGAACTTGGTGCTGTCCACTCTCTCCACTGCGGTGCTGTTGATGGTCAGAGGGGCATGTTGTGCATCCCTCTTCCTGAAGTCCACAACAATCTCCTTTGTCTTCTCCACGTTGAGAGTGAGATTGTTGTGTCCGCACCACAAGGCCAGGCGGCTCACCTCGTTCCTGTAGTCCGTCTCATCGTTGTTGCTGATGAGACCTACCACTGTTTCGTCCGCAAACTTGATGAAGTGGTCATCTGTGATGAATCTCCAGATGCAGGACCGTCTGTGGCAGTAGTAGATTCACCTTAGCACTTTGTGGAAGATGTGAGGTTTCCTCATTGCTAGCAACATTAGCATTTGGAGGTCAGACAGGAGCCTAAGAAAAGCACAAAGAAAAACAAGATTATAACCAGGCAATACCAAAAAACAATATAATAAAACAAAAACAAACAAACATAAGAAATTGTCATAACTTACGTGTGCATGTAGTCAGCTGGAGGCTCTCAACACATTTAGTCAAGTATTAGAGAATTCAGTGAGGCCTAGGTCAGAGGATATGGACATCAGAGATTGTAAAATAAATTTAAATCATGCAGGTAACAATTAATGGAGAACCCCAACTGACATAATTAGAAGTAAAAGCCAAAATACTGTATATAAAAGGACCA
>JBBPBX010072924.1:0-17950 GCA_038048925.1 Garcialebias charrua | reverse complement strand
TTGACAATTTTACTCATATGTAAATTAATGATTTTAGATCTGTTATGCAGATCAGATTAAAAGGATGCCTCTGTTGAAAATTCACTTTTATGTAAATCAACATTTTAAATTCCATTGTGCAAACCAGAATTACAGAGGTGACTCTATTCAAGGTAAATGCTTATAACATGATTACTTTGAACCTGGTTTGTTAAGGATTTTTACATTTTTCTATTTTCTTTTTTTTTTTCTTTCTTAGAAGCAGCCTCACGGTGTTTGTGGAGCAGGAAGCGTAAGTCTGATGGACCTCACGACACTTAGAAGAACACATAGTTAGTAGTGCATACATTAAGATAGGATCATGTCAAAAAACACATGCAACGTCTGAATTTTTGAATTACAGCTACTGTGGTTATTGATTGGATCGGATCAGATTTAATATTAAGGCATGTCCAGAACTGGCTCACTGTGACTTCACCGAGAACACCATGGCTGGACTCCCAGGCTGCCCTACTCAAAATAAACATCCGAGGAGCTTTAATACAAAGGCACTGAACGAGAGCAGTAAACTGGACTTTTATCCGAGCAAAAGACACCACAAAGACTTTCACAAAGAACTGTCAGAACAAGGTCATCAAACCCAAATGGCCAGAATATGCGGTCCGGATGTGAAGGATCGATGATGAACAATTTAGCACCCAGAAACAAAAATCTCACCCAGAAACAAAGATCTCACCCAGAAACAAAGATCTCACCCAGAAACAAAGATCTCACTGGATGCTGTGACAAGAGAGGGCTGAACAGGTTCTCCAAAAAGACAAAGAGAACAGGTATTGAAGCAGAGGCGGCTGCCACTAGAGGGCGCTAGGGGCGCCGTCCCTCCTTGGAACTGCAGCTCTTCTTCTTCACCATTTGAAGATTTTTTTTTTTTTTTAATAAAAGTGAAATAATAAAATAAAAATATTTCGAAATGCATGCATATATGTTTTTAGTTGTGTAGGATAAATATTTTATGAGTAATGATTGTTTCAAAAAACGTTTTTTGATTGTGACGTACTTCCGGTTTCCCCGTTGGACGCCGCCTGCGGCTTTTCCATTGAATCTAATTATAACTAGCGGCCGCTAGCGGCCGTAGTTTATGTCCCATCTGTCCAAAACTATTGGACTGTACAGGTCGCATTTTCCGTCGCCCTCGAGCCTGGACTCGTCTCTTATCGCCACGGATCGCCAGCGCTTCCGGTTCGAGCCAGGAGGGAGGTGGAGCGGGGGACTCTCTCTGTTTACACCGTCAGAGCTGATCACACGGCCAACTAGCGACGTTGAAACAGCAGTAATTATTAATGGTGCCTTTCTACACAGGTAAGCAAGTAATAATTGTGAGTTATAAATCTCTACTAAGCGCACATGAGCAAAGTTTGAGCTGTTCTCATCTGTGTGCTGACGTGGTGTCGTGTGTTGCTATCATTCACACAGTTAGCTACTAGCTGTGAATGTTGTGGTGTTTCTTTATCTAATGCTTATTACTATACATGCATTCCTGCACGTAAAGGCAGGAATGTTAACCATTTAACTGCCGCACGTTTTACTGAGGTTTACAACAATGACATGTTAATTCAGCCCCATTGTTCCTCTCCAGCACTGAGGAGCTGACAAACCAGTTTGACTCTGTTTGTTTAAAGACTTTGGATCAAGTAGCGCCTATCAAAACGAGAAGACCAAAACTCAGGGCCGAACCGTGGCTGAATGACACTACCAGAGCTGCGAGGCAGCAATGCCGAAAGGTGGAGAGGAAGTGGAAAAAAGACAGTCTGCAGGTCTCTTTTGAGATGGTAAAAGAGAGCTGGCGCCGATATCAGAAAGCAGTGAAAACTGCTAAATCACAATACTTCTCTGATATCATTGCTGCAAATTCTCGTAACCCTCGAGTTTTGTTCTCCACCCTAAACTCTGTTCTCCACCTCACTGAACAATCACCCATGGAAGTCTCGACTGAGCTGTGCGAGAACTTCCAACATTTCTTTTTAGATAAAATCGCAACCACCAGGGCTCTCATTTCTCCTCCATCTCACGATCCATCCATCCCACCTCAATCTGTTGCTGTGTTTGACCATTTTGAACCAGTCTCTCTGTCCTCTCTAGAGCAGGTCATGTGTAGCCTGAAACCATCTGGCTCCCCCTTCGATGTGGTCCCCCCTCGGCTTCTAAAGGAGGTTTTTCACACTCTAGGTCCCTCCATTCTCTCTATTGTTAATAGCAGTCTATCCTCGGGTGTGGTGCCAAAATCATTAAAACATGCTGCTGTTCAACCCCTCCTGAAAAAACCAAACCTCGACCCGTCAGTATTATCCAATTTCAGGCCTGTCTCCAGACTCCCATTTGTTTCTAAACTTCTAGAGAAAATAGTTGAGTCCCAACTAAAGTGCTTCCTGGAGGATCACGCTATCCCCGAGCTATTCCAGTCTGGCTTCAAATCCCTCCACAGCACTGAGACTGCCCTACTGAAGGTTTTTAACGACATCTTTCTATCCACAGATACTGGTGACTCTGTGCTGCTTGTCCTATTGGACCTCACATCCGCTTTCGACACCATCGACCATGAGATCCTCATTGCTAGGTTGGAGCAGTGGGTGGGCATCTCAGGATCAGCCCTAAACTGGTTCAGATCCTACCTCTCTGACAGGTCTTTTTGTGTGTCCATCAATGATTTTACTTCTGCAGTGGCGGCTCTTAAATGGGGGGTTCCGCAGGGGTCCATCCTGGGTCCTCTCTTGTTCTCCTTATACCTGCTGCCACTCGGTGCTATCTTCCGGAAACACAATATACCTTTCCACTTCTACGCTGATGACTGTCAAATCTACTTCCCCCTAAGACAAAATGGTACAGGCTCTATTCAACCTCTGCTCGACTGCCTGGCTGACATCAGGGACTGGATGGCTTTAAATTTCTTAAGCTTCAATGATAAGAAGTCTGAAGCCATATTGTTCCTTCCCAATGACACAACCTCAAACCACTGCATTGACCTGTCTGCTCTACCCCTGTCCGAAAAACAAAAAGTCAAAAATCTGGGAGTGATAATGGATCCTTCCATGAAACTCAACAGTCATGTAAACATGATTGTCAAATCCTGTTTTTTCCAGCTGAGGCGTCTGTCTAAGCTGAAGCCCATATTATCCAAAAAGCACCTGGAGACAGTGATTCACGCATTCATTACATCTAGGCTTGATTACTGCAATTCACTTCTGTTTGGCGTCAGTCAAGCCACCATTGCACGATTACAACTGGTTCAGAACGCAGCTGCCCGATTTTTAACCAGCACACGCAAAAGAGAGCACATTACACCAGTCTTGGCCTCCCTTCACTGGCTACCGGTTCATCTTCGAATCCAATTCAAAATTCTCATGTATGTCTACAAATCGCTGAACAGTCTCGCCCCCGCCTATCTCTCGGATCTGATACACCCATATGTTCCTCCACGTGCTTTGAGGTCAGAGGATCAGGTACTCTTAATAGTTCCAGAAACTCGCCTTAAGCGCAGGGGTGACAGAGCGTTCTCTGTAGCAGGCCCAAGACTCTGGAACGAGTTACCGCTGCTCATCAAACAGGCCCCCTCCCTCTCGGTTTTCAAATCCCGGTTAAAAACTCACTACTACTCCATCGCTTTCAATGCCAGCTGATGTGTACTGGATCGTTTGATTTATGATCTGCAATGTTTTTATGTTTTTCATGTTGTACTTCATTGTATGTGTTGCGTGTTTGTTTGTCCAGCACTTTGGTGTGGACTTGTTCCTGTTTAAAGTGCTTTATAAATAAAATGGTATGGTATGGTATGGTATACTATTCCTGACTGATATGGCTCTCAACTAGATGTTACAAAAGTGTTTTCTAAACACCCTGATGCATGCTCAATAATCCAGGTAGAAAAATCTAAAAAAGCTAAGTCTGGTCCTCTGGACATTCAAAATTTGAATGTCCAGAGGACCAGACTTAGCTTTTTTAGTGTTTTCTAAACGTTATATCAGGTGTTTATGTATTAATATTTTGATTATCAGATGTTCGTGTGTTAATATAATGATTGTCAGTTGTGTGTTAATGTTATGATTATCAGATGTTCATGTGTTGTGTTAATATTATGAATATCAGATGTTCATGTGTTAATGTTATGATTATCAGATGTTCATGTTTTTAACTCAAGCTTGTGTACAAAAGTTGAGCTGAAGTCAAACCTGTTAATTATCAGACAATATAAACTTTTATATTCACCAGATGTCTGCTATATCAATCAATCACCTTTATTTTTCCAGTTAGAGTCAGTTGAGATGGAGATCTCTTTTACAAGGGTGACCTGGTCAAGTGGTCAGCAGCACACGTCACATGGTAATTGACAATAAGCATTTGCATTTACCAAAAAAGATGGTTTTATGAACCTGTTTGTAGCAGCCCTTAAACATTTTTCTTCCACTGTACAGGAGGACATGGCAGGAGGTGATGATGAGTGGATCCTCTGGTCCAGCCTGGATGTTTCTGAGAAGTGGAGTCGCCACTGCACGGTACCCAAATACTGTAATAATACCAGTGGTGGAGAAAGTACTCAAACACTGTACTTAAGTAAAAGTACAAATAAACAGACAAAAATTTACTCTAGTAAAAGTAGAAGTACCATATTAATATTTTTACTTAAGTAAAAGTAAATAAGTACTTGCTTTTAAAAATACTTAAAGTATTAAAGTAAAAGTACTTGCTGAATGTATTAACTAATGCAATGGTCTACAATACCATTAAGTGTGCGTACTGTATGCATATTTTCTGTAATACATTAATAGTGTTGAGCCATTTTAATGAACAATGCTGCAGATAATGCATGTTTTTATTGTGTTTACTCTGTGACACAGTTCACACTTGGACTTTTGATTCTGTGTGTCAGAATTTCAGTGATGAGTTAAATACCATTAAGCAAAATAAGAAAGAGGAATGATTATACCTTTGAAAGTTTTTATTTAACACAAAATAAAACCAATGTGTCATTTTAACTGCAGTAAACACATTTAAGTAAAAGTTGTCTGTTTGAAAAAAAGAAGCATTAGACACAACTAACAAAGGAATAGATCACTTCAACTCGTTTGTCATCAACTCTAGTTAAAATATTGTCTAGTCAATCTTGTAATGGATCAACAATGAACAATACTTTAACTTCCTGACAACATTTTCAAAACTTGGTCCTGAGTGTTGAGACATTTGGAGAAATCTCTTGTCTCCTAACATCCCATGAACTGACACATTTTAATATTGCAGCAAGAATTTCTTGTTCAAGTTCAGAAGAAGTTGGTTTTCAAAGTTTTTGAGTCCATGTCTGGCTCTTTAGGGAGAGAGAATCTGTCCTGCTGTACTGAACAGTCTTTCAATAGTCTTTCAATAATAGTCTTTCACTTTTGTGTTGTTGTTATTTCTTCACAGCTCACAGCTCACATCGTGGACTTTCCTCATGGAAGGACGTGTGTCCACTCTGTCCTGCCTCTGTCGTCCAGAACATCAGTCCTGCCTGTCTCTGGTGTCCTTCCATCTGCCTCCATCCATCACCTGTGTCAACACCTTCTGCATGTATGACTGCTGCAAAAACAAACAAAAAAACACCTGTTCTGATGGACAGAACTGCTCACATCAGGACCACACCACTGAGCCCACACCTGGCCTAAAATGCTCCCATCATTCATGGTTGAGCACTGGCTAAGCAGTTCCATCTGATCCAGGTTTGAACTTGAGAAAAACATCAGTGTCTACCTACACTTCAGTCAAAGTAAGGACATTTTGTTTCCTTGTTTCCTTTTTCTGCTGCTTCTAGCTTTTTTTAGAGTTCATGGACTTTTTCATGCACATGGACTGCACACAAACACAAACACCACATGGACTGCACACAAACACAAACACCACATGGACTGCACTGGTTTCAAAAACATGATGGTTGCATGGATGTGATTTTCGGCTGATTTGGTGCTGATTCATGTCAATAAGCTGGTGCTGCTGCTGGATGGATGGATGGATGGATGGATGGATGGATGGATGGATGGATGATGGATGGGAGTTCCTGCTGATTTGCTGGATTTTGATGTTAACAGCTCCTGCTCAAAGAGAAGTGTTCATGTTTCATGGTTGAACTCATTTGCAGATTATGGCTGAGAACTGTTCAGGAAGAGATTTGTACTGTACAGTATTTTGTATGCTTTGTCTGTGCTGGAAAAAACATTACAGTACTGTACCTGTACAGTACATGCTGTACTGGTTTTGTGTGTTTATGGATGAATGTGTGGTATAATGTGTTATCTAAGTGTTTGTAAATAATGTTGCGTGCATGTTTATGGCACAGGATGTCCGCTTGTTCAGTCTCATGCCGTTAAATGTGTGTGCGTCGCTCCGTTAACGGTATAGCCGCGACCTACGTCAGAAATGTGGACCTACGACAGGCACGTGTTTTTGGTCCACGAGATACGGCAGAATCGACCTAAGTCACACTCGTAGGTCCGGATCCCTGGCGTAACTCGAGGATTCCCTGTATAGCCCCCCCTGGTGAAAATGTCACGAGCCGCCACTGTCTTGAAGTCACCCACGCCAACTGTCCAGCAAAAGGTCATGCCCCCCCGTATGGACCTGTGAGGATCTGTCAATAATCCTGGTATCGTGTTTCAAAACTGCAGTCTGCTATGATTTTTTTTATTTAATGAAACACATATGCTCATTTTAGCCTGCCAGCGCAGGCTACAAGATTCTTAGTTTATACTGTACTTATGTGGGTCTGACGACTTATTTTTCCGCTTCCTGTAACTCCGTGATGAAACAGAGATAATGATCCCAGCTCATAACCCTGAAACAAGTTAATATTTATATTTTTTGTTTTTTGCAGATTAAAATTGTGTCTCCACAGACATTCATACAATGTTTTGTGGAGCTGAAGAAAGGATAGCAGATTATCCTTGACGGGAGTGCATTTTGGTTGGTCTGGTTTGCCACAAAGGAATTGACATTGTTAGAACAATTTTTATAGCTTTATGCTTTCAAATCTTAGATACAATAGAAACAAACAAGCAAAGCAGACAGGAAAACAAAAAACAAAAACAAAATATAGATGGAAATAGCAACAGAAACTAACTAAAATAGTGAACAGTGTATATTACAGAGAGGATCAAAACAAATCACATCATGTTAAAGGCGAGAGAATAAAAGTGGGTTTTTATTCGAGGCTTAAAGACTGTGAGTGAGGGAGCCTGCCTGACACTTAGTGGCAATATATAATAATGCAATAAGGGAATATTAGAAAGTGTTCCTAGAAATAACTAAAAATAATAAAGAATAATTCACTACTAACATTGATGATTGCTAATAAAGGAAACAGCTCATACATTGATTAGATCATCAGTTATACAAACAATAACTTTTTAGATTTTTATATTCAAAAGCATAGCCATTTAAAGGATCATTTAAGAAGCACGTTGTACTGTAGGATAAATCAGATAAACCTACAAACCACATTGCTTTTATATATGTTGTTTAATAAACAGGTACTGTATATGTTGTTTAATAAACAGGTATTTATTTTTAACAGATCCAAAAAGAAAAACGATGGGGGACACCCTGGAGTTTGGATCTATTCAAAAGGTTGATTTTGAAATGTGGTGGTTCTATATATTTTTAAAACACGACTGACTCTGACTATAGACTGGACTTATTTTGAGCACATGAACCACATGTTTGTATTGTAAATTCTTTATTACTACAGCGCTGTATGTACTGTATGTCTATATGGCTGTATGTCTGTCTATACGTCTGTATGTCTGGATGTATGTCTATATGTATGTATGTATGTATATTTGTACTTTTCTATTTTGTTACACGTATGTTTAGACTTTTTCTACAGACTATGAAAAAGGTAAAGTATTTTTTAAGTAAGTATAAAATGTCTCCTGCTACTCCCTTACAATGATCATACTAATTTAAAAAAACTTACTAATTAAAAACTAACCTCAAATCAAAGTGAGTGATTACTCATTTTCACTGAAGAATGAAATTATGTTTATGTTTATGTTTATTAAATTTGTTCATTTTTTTTTACAAAAGAAACAATACAAGACAATCTCATAATGATAGTGTACAAAATGTAAAAAAATGAAAGGTAGCAGAAAGAAGAATAAATCTTATTATATCTGCCCCTTATCTCCAACAATCAGATTAAACAACAGTAGTCAAACCATGTAAACAATAATAATCTTCAACCAACTTTTTCCAACAATCAGGTTAAACAATAATATTCTTCAACCAACAGTACAAAATGACTAACTCTTTCTAATTTTCTAACTAATACAATACACATTACGTTATTTCACATATATTTTTTTAACACATTTGTTTTGATCATTTTTTTAAATGTAAACATTGACTTGGCATTTTTAACTACATTCTCCAAGCCATTCCATAATCTAATTCCCTGGATTGAGGTAGAACGTCCCTTCAAACTGGTTCTGAATTGTGGTTTTACAAACAACTCTGTTCCCTTAAGATTATAACAACTTTGTCTTTTAACAAAGTGCATTTGGATATTTAAAGGTAATGCATTATTTTGAGCTCTATACATAACTGATAAAA
Organism: Garcialebias charrua; assembly: GCA_038048925.1. Taxonomy (NCBI): domain Eukaryota; kingdom Metazoa; phylum Chordata; class Actinopteri; order Cyprinodontiformes; family Rivulidae; genus Garcialebias; species Garcialebias charrua. The sequence continues at coordinate 9,343 of JBBPBX010072924.1, read as the reverse complement.
TATTATAGTCTACCAAATCATGGAACTTCAATAATTTTAGTTGATAAAATAATGTACTTGATGGATGACGGTAATGCTTTCTAGTGATAATTCTTACAGCTCTTTTCTGTAATACAAAAATAGGCTTTGTGATTGTTTTACACGCTTTCCCCCAAACATCAATACAATAGATTAAGTGTGGAACAATGATTGTGTTATACAACAAATACAGAGCTTTATCATTCAATAGGTCTCTGACTTTGTACAGTACTGCTATCGATTTAGCTATTTTTATTCTTACAGAATTTATGTGTTGTTTCCATGTCAGTTTGTCATCAATGATAACACCCAAAAACTTCACCTCATTCACTCTACAAATCTCAACATCCTCAATTTTGAGTGGAACATCAACAGTTTTCTTTTTATTACCGAATATCATGTAATTAGTTTTCTCTAGATTTAATGATAATTTATTTATTTTAAACCAAGTTTGTATCTTGACAAATTCTGTCTTTATCAATTCTAACATTTGTTCTATATCTTCACCTGAACAGAAAAAAGTGGTATCATCAGCGAAAAGTACACATTTAAGGAGTCCTGACACATTTACCAAGTCATTCACATATAAAATAAAAAGCTTTGGTCCAAGTACAGAGCCTTGGGGAACTCCACATGTGATATTACAGAGGTCAGATCTTACATCATTTATTTGTACAAATTGTTTCCTATTTTTTAAGTAGCTAGATACCCACTGTAATGCTGGTCCTCTAATACCATATTTGTTCAGTTTTTCAAGGAGAATGGTCTACAGAAGCTGGCCATTGGGACATGGAATGTCACCTCTCTGGTGGGGAAGGAGCCTGAGCTAGTGTGTGAGGTTGAGAGGTTCCGACTAGAAATAGTCGGACTCACCTCAACGCATGGCTCTGGCTCTGGAACCAGTTTCCTTGAGAGGGGTTGGACACTCTTCCACTCTGGAGTTGCCCCTGGTGAGAGGCGCCGAGCAGGAGTGGGCATACTGGTTGCCCCCCATCTTGGTGCCTGTACGTTGGGGTTCACCCCGGTGAACGAGAGGGTAGCCTCCCTTCGCCTACGTGTGGGGGGACGGGCTCTGACTGTTGTTTGTGCCTATGCACCAAACGGCAGCTCAGACTACCCACCCTTTTTGGAGTCCTTGGAGGGGGTATTGGAGAGTGCGCCTCCTGGGGACTCCCTTGTTCTACTGGGGGACTTCAACGCTCACGTGGGCAATGACAGTGAGACCTGGAGGGGTGTGGTTGGGAGGAACGGCCCCCCTGATCTGAACCAGAGTGGTGTTCTGTTGTTGGACTTCTGTGCTCGTCATGGATTGTCCATAACGAACACCATGTTTAAGCATAAGGGTGTCCATATGTGCTCTTGGCACCAGGACACCCTAGGTCGCAGTTCGATGATCGACTTTGTTGTCGTCTCATCTGATCTGCGGCCGCATGTCTTGGACACTCGGGTGAGGAGAGGGGCGGAGCTGTCAACTGACCACTACCTGGTGGTGAGTTGGCTCCGATGGTGGGGGAGGATGCCGGTCAGACCTGGCAGACCCAAACGTATTGTGAGGGTCTGCTGGGAACGTCTGGCAGAGTCTCCCGTAAGACGGAGCTTTAACTCCCACCTCCGGGAGAGCTTTGAACACGTTCCAAGGGAGGCGGGGGACATGGAGTCCGAGTGGGCCGTGTTCCGCGCCTCTATTGTCGAGGCAGCTTATCGGAGCTGTGGCCGCAAGGTTGTTGGTGCCTGTCGTGGTGGCAACCCTCGAACCCGGTGGTGGACACCGGCAGTGAGGGATGCTGTCAGGCTGAAGAAGGAGTCCTATTGGGCCTTTTTGGCTTGTGGGACCCCGGAAGCAGCTGATAGGTACCGGCAGTCCAAGCGGCATGCGGCTCGGGTGGTTGCTGAGGCAAAAACTCGGGCGTGGGAGGAGTTCGGAGAGGCCATGGAGAATGACTTCCGTACGGCTTCGAGGCGATTCTGGTCCACCATCCGGCGTCTCAGGGGGGGAAAGAGGTACGAGACCAACACCATTTATGGTGGAGGTGGCGTGCTACTGACCTCAACTCGGGATGTTGTGAGTCGGTGGGCGGAATACTTCGAAGACCTCCTCAATCCTACTGGCACGTCTTCCACTGAGGAAGCAGAGCCTGGGGACTTTGGGTCGGGTTCTCCGATCTCTGGTGCTGAGGTCGCCGAGGTGGTTAAAAAGCTCCGCGGTGGCAAGGCTCCGGGGGTGGATGAGATTCGCCCGGAGTTCCTTAGGGCTCTGGATGTTGTAGGGTTGTGTTGGCTTACGCGACTCTGCAATATCGCGTGGACATCGGGGGCAGTTCCCTTGGATTGGCAGACTGGGGTGGTGGTTCCCCTATTCAAAAAGGGGGACCGTAGGGTGTGTTCCAACTATAGGGGGATCACACTCTTAAGCCTCCCTGGTAAGGTCTATTCAGGGGTTCTGGAGAGGAGGGTCCGTCGGATAGTCGAACCTCGGATTCAGGAGGAGCAGTGTGGTTTTCGTCCTGGTCGTGGAACACTGGACCAGCTCTACACCCTCAGCAGGGTCCTGGAGGGTGCGTGGGAGTTTGCCCAACCAGTTTACATGTGCTTTGTGGACTTGGAGAAGGCATTCGACCGCGTCCCTCGGGGGGTTCTGTGGGGGGTACTCCGGGAGTATGGGGTACCAGGCCCTTTGATAAGGGCTGTTAGGTCCCTGTACGACCGGTGTCAGAGCTTGGTCCGCATTGCCGGCAGTAAGTCAGGCTCGTTTCCGGTGAGAGTTGGACTCCGCCAAGGTTGCCCTTTGTCACCGATTCTGTTCATAACTTTTATGGACAGAATTTCTAGGCGCAGCCAAGGTGTTGAGAGGATCCGTTTTGGTGACCTTAGAATCGCTTCTCTGTTTTTTGCAGATGATGTGGTCCTACTGGCTTCATCAGTTCGTGATTTACAACTTTCACTGGAGCGGTTTGCAGCCGAGTGTGATGCGGCCGGGATGAGGATCAGTTCCTCCAAATCCGAGGCCATGGTCTTGAGCCGGAAAAGGGTAGCATGCCCTCTCCGGGTCGGGGAGGAGGTCCTGCCCCAAGTGGAGGAGTTTAAGTATCTCGGGATCTTGTTCACGAATGAGGGAAAACTGGAGCGTGAGATCGATAGGCGGATAGGTGCAGCGTCCGCAGTGAAGCGGGCGCTGTACCGGTCTGTCGTGGTGAAGAGAGAGCTGAGTCAAAAGGCAAAGCTCTCAATTTACCGATCGATCTACGTTCCCACCCTCATCTATGGTCATGAGCTTTGGGTTATGACCGAAAGAACAAGATCTCGGATACAAGCGGCTGAAATGAGTTTTCTCCGCAGGGTGGCTGGACTCTCCCTTAGAGATAGGGTGAGAAGCTCAGTCATCCGGGAGGGACTCGGAGTAGAGCCGCTGCTTCTCCACATCGAGAGGAGCCAGTTGAGGTGGCTCGGGCATCTGGTTAGGATGCCTCCTGGACGCCTCCCTGGTGAGGTGTTCCGGGCATGTCCCACCGGGAGGAGACCCAGAGGAAGACCCAGGACGCGCTGGAGGGACTATGTTTCTCGGCTGGCCTGGGAACGCCTTGGGATTCCCCCGGAGGAGCTGCTCCAAGTGGCTGGGGAGAGGGAAGTCTGGGCCTCCCTACTTAGGCTGCTACCCCCGCGACCCGACCCCGGATAAGCGGAAGAAGATGGATGGATGGATGGATGGTGTGATCAATAGTATCGAATGCTTTTTTTAAATCAACAAAGATACTGATACAATGTTGTTTTTGATCGACAGCAGTAGTTATTTGTTCCATTAATTCCATGAGAGCCATTGATGTAGAGTTTTTTGATCTAAACCCATACTGACTGTTGCTTAGAATATTTTGTTTATCTATAAATTGGTCTAGTCTGTTTACAAATAGTTTTTCAAGAATTTTTGAAAACTGTGGTAACAAGGATATAGGTCTATAATTGTTGAATACACATTTATCACCATTTTTAAAAAGAGGAACGACCTTAGCTACTTTCATATTATCTGGAAAAATTCCTGTTGAAAATGATAAGTTACATATGTATGTGAACGGCTCAATAACATGGCTCATTATGTCCTTTACAAACATCATATCCATGTCCACCCAGTCTTTCGATCTCTTGTCTGTAAGATGTTTTACTACATTCATTATTTCCTCTTTGTTAGTTCCATTTAGGAAAATACTATTTGCACAACCTGTAATTGAGTGGATCATATTTTTATCTACTTTTGGTATCTTAGCTGCAAGGCTTGATCCAACATTCACGAAATATTGATTAAATCCATTTACAATTTCATTTTCATCATGAACTTCATCGTTGTCTTTTACAAAATATTTTGAAATACCAGTTTTTGCTTTATGATTCTTCAGTACACCATTCATTACTCGCCATGTTGCTTTCATATCACCATTAGTTTTATCTAATAATTTACTATAATATTCTTTCTTATGTTTCCTTATAATCCCTACTAATTTATTTTTATACTTTTTATATTTTTCTTCTGCGCTCTGACTTCGCAATTTCAAGAAACATGAATACAAATAATTCTTTTTTTACATGCATTTCTTAACCCTTTTGTCATCCATGGTTGATCATTCGTATTTCTCTTTGTGTAATTTGTTTGCACACAATTCTTTACATACAGGGTTTCCAAGATATTCATAAACTCATCATATGCTCTGTTCGCATCATCAACATACACATCATTCCAGTCTTGTTTATCCAGATCCTCTTTCAATTTTTCCAAAACTTTTTTTGATGTGTTTATGATCTTTTTCTTCGTTGTGACTGCTTTTGTGATATTTTGATCATTTTTAAAGATTGTGAAAACTGGTAAATGATCACTTAAGTCGGTCGTTAAGATACCACCTATCACATCCCCATTTGTTATATTTGTGAAAATATTATCAATTATTGTGGCACTATGAGTTGTAATTCTTGTTGGCTTTGATATCAATGGATACATATTTAAACTGTACATTGAGTTTATAAATGTGCTTATGTTATTTGAATCTGTTTTATTTCCCATATCAATGTTAAAGTCTCCACACAAAAAAATATTTTTATTAAAACTCTTCTCCATTAGTTCCAAGATTTTATCAGTGAATATTTCTATATTTGCTCCTGGTGATCTATATACACAACTTATTATTATGTTTTTATCGTTTTTGTTTATAATTTCTATTGTTATCATTTCCATAATATTATCAACTATTATTGACATTTCATTATTTAATTTACATTTTATTTCATTATTGACAAATAGTGCGACACCACCACCTCTTTTATTATTTCTGTTCATATGATATAATTCATACCCCTCGATGTGAATATTACTTGTGTTATCATCATTAAGCCATGTCTCTGACAGCGCTATTATCGTAAAAGTTCTATTTAATTGTTTTAAGTAATCTGTTATTTTGGATATGTTTGCATTTATACTTCTGCTATTAAAGTGAATAATGGAGAGAACTCCATTTGATATATTGATGTCATTAAACTGCTCTTCATTATAATATTCGCTATCATTTATTACAGGAAAAAAATTTGCATCAATCACATTTTCAACATTATATATTTTAGGTTCTGAGTCTTCGTATGTTGTCATGTTCTAATGTATTTGTTCATTTCACTGTATATTTTATCCATTTTGATTGTGAGTTGTTTCATTGATTTGTAATTTTTCATCTCTTGAATTCATCCAGATCCGTCAGCTCTTTTATCATTTTAGGCTGAGACCCTTCCTTTGCTTTGATAAAGACGTATCCATTTCTAGTCCATGTTGATGCTATTTTTTTTCTTTGTTTTTTAACCACCTTGCTTCTTTTGCAATTTTTCCATTTTTCTTGGTAAGATGTTCATTTATGTAAACGTCTGATCCCTTCAGATTTCTTCTATTTTGCATAACATAGTTTTTTGTATTCCTGCTAATGAACTTAACGACCACTGACGGTTTGAATCTTGGTGAATTACTGGGCAGGGTGTGACAGAATGAAATGTCCTCATAGTTTATGTCCATGTTCATGTCCTGTAAGAAATTAACTACAAGTTCCTCCAGAGTCTCTTGTTCTTCCTGAGATTCATACTCATTTGGATCATTGTTATTAGGAGCTCTTTGATGTGTCCGACACTTACTAACATCAAGTCCTGAGATGACCACGTTGTCTTGCTTTGTAAATTGTTCTAAATCCTCTATTTTTTGTTCTAAATCAGCAATTCTCTTGTCTTTGTTAGTTATCAGTTCTTTCAGTTCTCTTATTTCTTTAACCAGCCTGGCCTGGGAATCCATCTTTGCTGTTAAACTTTCTATTTGTCCACTCATAAAGTTGAGTGATTCTAAATCATTTGTTGTTGTTGTTTTTTGCCATTAAATACAAATGTTTTAGATAGTAAGAATGGAATTTTATTTTAAGTTTAAAGAAACAATTATTATTATAGCCAATTACAGAATTTAGTTTAAGTTAACAGATTTAACTCACTAAGGAATTACCCACAGTTAGGCCTTCCCCAAACCACAATTGGCTCATGAGATCCAAAGGGGGGGGGAGGGCTTGAAGTTTTATTTGACAATTTGCAAGTTTTTCGGTGTCCAGTTCTTCTCTCGAAAGACTACGGATTTTCGGAACTCCTTCAGGAGGAGTTGCCAGTGATGCCAGAAGTGAATCCCGCCTCAGACTGTCCTGCTAGAGATGGCTGGAAACGAAACGAGTGTGAACGGGATCCCAACAGATGCTACAACTGAGACCGGTGCTCCTCTCAGCAGATGCTACAACTGAGACCGTGCTCCCCTGAAAAAGAAGTTTGGAACAATCGCTGAGCCAGATTTTGAGATGGATCTGGTCAGAGCAAAGCTGTCCACTTTGTCAGGACAAGTGACCTGACTACCCTATGACATACACAATTCAAGTTTGCGACCTGCTACTGTGCCCACAATCCATCACCCATGCCTGAATGGACTAAACACCCAGGAACAGGCAGCTGGACAAGACTACATGAAACCACTGTCTGAAAAAGTGAATGATGCCCATCAAACTGCCTGATGCCCGCCGCCCGCAGGGCGCACAAAAGTCCTCCCCCAGAAGAAAAAGACTCGCACAAAAGCTCTCCCCCAGAATGAAATGAACTTATTCCACAGACAAAAGCTTTCCCCCAAGCAGAACTGGACTGATCTCGTAAGCAAAAGCTTTCCCGTAGAAAAACTGGACTTATTCCACACACAAAAACTCTTCTCCCCCCCAGATGAAATGAACTTGTGCCCTACAACTTCTGCCACAAACAAATCCCCAAGGAACAGAAAGAACTTATTCTGAAAACGGGACACTCCCCAGGAAAGACACTGAACCCCCCCCCCTCACTAGAAGAAGATGGATAATATGAAGAAGAATGGTTGATCTATTTCATTTTTTAAGTTCAAGACATTTGTTTTCGCTTTCCTGGGCGTTAGTTAATATCAAAGAAGTTTCAAACCAACTGAAAACTTCCTTTATTTTTGTGCCCATAAAGGGCTACTTTGTTGTGTGTTTGAGAATTATTTCCCACATCTTTGAAAGTGTATAAGTTCTATTTAATTGTTTAACACAACAAATTAGATTGGTTCTTTTTATTTGGTTGAAAGACATTAGATTGGTTCTTTTTTGGTTAAGAGTCAGAGAGTCAGAGAGAATTTATTGTCATTTGCACCGCATGTAGTACATGTGTTGAAAACGAGATTATGTACACAGGGTCCCAGTTACATCCAACAACAAATGCAAGAGAAAAACAATAATAACATCTAGGATTAACTAAGAGAGACATCAGCTAGTAATACACTAAGCCCTAATGTAGTAGAAAAACATCATTATAAACAGCAGCACGAACATGAGCAGATGGTCACAGATGAACGCAGCAACAAGAAACAGATCAGTATCAGTATGATGTGACATTTTGCAGTGTTTATTCTTATTATTTATTTATTCATGAGTCTGACAGCCTCAGGGTAGAAGCTGTTCCTCAGTCTAGTGGTTCTACATTTGATGCTCCTCAACCTCCGTCCCGAGGGGAGTGGTGCAAAGAGTGAGTGTGCTGGGTGAGTGAGGTCTTTCATGATGCAGGTGGCTCTTTTTCTGCATCTGGAGGTGTAAATGTCTGTGATGGTGGGGAGACTGACTCCCACAGACTTCTGTGCAGCCTTCACCACTCTCTGTAGAGCTTTCCTCTCTGCAACTGTGCAGCCTCCATGCCACACGTTGATGCTGGAGCACAGGATGCTCTCCACTGCACACCTGTAGAACGAGGTGAGGACTGAGCTTCTCAGACCAGCTCGTCTCAGCCGTCTGAGGAAGTAGAGTCTCTGATGACCTTTCTTGATCAGGCTGGTCTAAGTTCATTCATTCATTAAGTTCATTGTTATGCCCAAATCTCCCGTTATGATCCAAATCAAATTAATGATTTTGTTACATTAAGTTTATTTCACCCTGTTAGGCTCAGGTTTACACTCTCTTTTATGACAATTATACTTGATATATTATTGGTGGCATCACTGAGGTGATCTGCAGGACACTGATTTGTTCAGAAATGAGTGTGTGTCTGTATTTGTGTGCTGGCAGGTGTCCCGTTAGCATCTCAGTAAATAAATAATAATAATAATAATTTGTCACATTTGTCATCTGTGTATGTTCCCATACTTGACAGACGAAATTGGTCTTCTGCATTTAACCCAACCACCACCAGGTGGTGCAGTGAGCAGCGTAGTCGCGCTCGGGGAGCTGGGACAATAGATGTGCACTCATAGACATCCCAAGATGGTGTGCCGTGGCCGAGGTTCGAACCTGGGTCCTTCGGATAACAAGTCCGATTCTCGATGAATTAATGAATCTTTTCATTGCCACTGTGATGATACAATTGGTTAAAGATGCTAGAATATCCCTCCAGCCTAAAAAAGATTGTTAATAAATGTTTGTTTAAATTTGCAGGACAAACATCCAAAACTGGAACATTTGCAGAGCAGAAAAAAAGTAAATGTATCACCTCATTCTTGCTGAGTGGCCTGCATCTCGGTAACTGTTTTAGAATAGACCGTTTTGTTTTGTTATTTTCAGGAAATGAAATAAAACGATGACATAAACGTGGTCTTCCTCCTGTAAATGCTAGCATATGCTTAATATTTATTTTTGTGGGGGGCTTAAGGAAAATGGTACAAATTGGTGTATAGAGCAGCAAATTGCAAACGTTTCAGCTTTTGACTCAACATAAAAGTCACAGATTTGAAAGCCCTTTGCTGGAAGATGAACAAATATTGCCAAGTAACTTAGTATATACAGTATACTGTATA
>JBBPBX010072922.1:0-10562 GCA_038048925.1 Garcialebias charrua | reverse complement strand
TGTCTGCCCCATCATGGAAAAGAACAAATAAGCCACTGCTATTTCTGGAGCCTGGCATTTACTCTACCTCTTTGTGGATTTGTGACCACCAAACAAACATGGATTATATTTATTTTAAGTGATAGCTTATTAAAGCTCGAGGCTTTGCTCTGGAAGAAGACGAAGAAGAAGAAGCTGTGATTAGTCACATGGAAGCTGTATGCAGGCTTAATGAGCCGTCAGCTTTATTGTGTTGCAAGTGATTGTTAACGTAGTGTACACAGTTACAGCCAGCTGCCTAACCCAATATAATCCCTGGCACGGATACAAGAGAGGAGCCAAAATGAAGGACAGAAGTACAGCCACTGTTTTATATCCAACATGCAACAGCCCGGGGTGAGCAGGACTCTCAGTTCACGTTAATAACAGGAGCATATATGGTTTGATGTAACTGAAACTAGAGAAGTTGCATTTCCTGAGAAAATGCTATGTGAATGCTTATTGCAGAAGAACTGGCTGAAAAACAGCAGAAATTAGCTAAAAACCTGCTGAAATGGAAGAAAAAGTCTAGCAGAAAAAAACAGAAAGAACACATATTTGTTGAATAAGGTTTAAATGAGCAGAAACAAGCATAAAAATTAGGAAATGGGCTAAAAAAGCTGAAATTAGTGAGAAATTGCTAAAAAAAAGTACTGAAAAGGCAGAAAGAAGCTTTAACTACTAGAAGCGGAAAGAGATGAAACGAGGAAGAAAAATGTGGAATTAGCTGAAAAGCTAAAGTTAGCATGAAAACAGATGAGTATTTGAAACAGCAGAACATGGTGAAACTGTAGAAAATAGCTGAAAGGACAACAAGCAGAAATTAGCAGGTGGAAGTTAATTAGGCCGAAAGTAGCATACATTACCACAGAGAAATGAATGTATCTGAAAACTGCTGAAATTAGCTAAAAATTCTATTTAAAAAAAGGAAGCTCAAAAGGTAGAACAAGTTTAAACTAGCAGAAAGAAGCGGAAAGAAAATGTTTGCTGAAAGACGTAGAAATTAGCACAAAAATATGGATATTATCTGATAAAAGCGGAAATTAGCAACACACAAAAAAACCACCTGAAAAATAGCAGAAAGAGGCTTAAATTATTAGAAGGAAGTGGAGAGAGCAGAGCACATTTTTGCTGAATTCATCTGCAAAAAGTTGAAACGAATGCAAAAAAAATGTGGAATTTTCTGAAAAAGCTCAAATTAGCATAAAATAGCTAAATAGCAGCTGAAATTGCTGAAACAAGCTGAAACTTGCAGAAATAAGGAGCATTAAAAGCTGGAATTAGCTGAACGAAATTAGAAGACGCCCAAACATGTTGTAGTTAGCAGGAAGAATTTAAAAGGTGCACAAAACAGCTGGAAAAAACAGCTGAAAGTAGCTGAAAACGAGATGAAATTTGCACAAGGAAGCTGAAAAAAGCTGAACCAGAACAAAACATGAAAGAAGGTTGTAAACACATCTAAAGATTTGAAGAATGTAAAATGAGCGCAATTCATTTTCTATGAGAGAAAAGTAGCAGAAAAGTCACTATAGTTGCACCAATACCAAAAGTTATAACAGGAATGTTCTGAAAGAGCTCAACGTTTTGATTTATGAATTGTTGAAAAGCACACAAATTGTGGAATATGAAAGATGCCTAAAAATTTATCGAAAAAATTTGAATCACGATCATTATATGATATGAATGCTTCATAAACATTCACATAATAAACATGTGATGCATCCGTTGGATCTAACTCCACTCGAGTGAGTGAGTGAGTGAGTGAGTGAGTGAGTGAGTGAGTGAGTGAGTGAGCGAGTGAGTGAGTGACAAACAACGGCCGCAAGGTTTTGGGTGCATTTTTATTTTATTTTTATTTTATTTATTCATTTTGTAAAAAATAATAACATAACAAACACATGTATCTTATAAAAAAAGAAAATATAAAATGAAAGGCAACAGAAAGAAGAAAATATCTTATTACCGTATATCTGCCCCTTTTCAAAACAATCACTTCAAACAATAATTATCTACAAGTAATAAAGAATGAATAACTCATCTCAATGTTCAAATTTCAACATATTAAAACTACTTCGTACATATTTCTTCAACAATTCATTTTTGATCATTTTCTGAAACACAAACATTGACATTGCTTTTGTCACATCACACTCCAAGTCATTCCACAATCCAACTCCCTGGACTGAGGTAGACCGTCCCTTCAAACTACAGTAGTTCTATATTGTGTCTTTACAAATACATCAGCTCCCTTTAGATTGTAACAGCTTGATCTTTTAACAAAATGTAGAAGTATGCTGTGGTAAGTGGTTGGACTCCACCCATCCTCCAGTTCTCAGAAGACAATGTTGTATTTCCTGTCCTCACTTTCATTTCCACTAAGCTGACATCACTGAAATGTGCATTTACACACGACAGAATATTTGACATGAACTTCTGGAGCTCTCTTCTAACAGAAGTCTGGTTGGTTTCAGTGTGTCCATGAGCGACAGTACGCTCATCACTCTGCTTCACCCACGGGAGGGAGCTCACTGCACGCTGTCTCAGTGACTGGTAAATACAAATCAGTGCAAAGCAATGAATCCTGGTTGAAGGAAGCAAACTCCTCACTAGAGGGAGCCATGTCCCTTTTGTTGGACACAGTCCCACCTGTTCACATGCACCTGTTGAGGATGATACTTTGAGATTTTTATTAGCACTTTGAGATTTTTATTAATGAAAACTGCGGTATAAATTGAATTCATTATTATTATTATTATGATACATGTATTTTTTTATTACTTTTTCTATGTAAACCAGATTTATTCCACTTATCACAGAGCAGTCAGGTTAACACCAAACAGTTCTGCAGCACATTCTCCTCCTTTATTCTTTACACAGTATTTGAAGTCGGCAGGTTTGTGTTTGCAGACGGCAGAACAAGATCAGCATGTTTTCTCTGCCACAACTTGTAGTGTGAAATACAGGGAGCCAGGGCTGTTGCCATGGCAGCAAGACCAGATCACCTAAGGGATGGTCCAGTCATTTCCATGGCGACTGCCCTGGTTGCCTCACCTTGTGGCCACATTAGGCTGCCAGTTGCCAGTGCATCAAAAACATGAGAAGTGACTGGAGACTGGCCTGTGTGTTTCACCACGGCAGCACTTTGTCCAGAAACATATGTGCGACGCGATGAGGGGACAGCAAAAACACTTCTGCAGAAACTACAAGGACAACAAGAAACACCAAGATGCTGGATGACATGGAGAGAAGACGGGTGTATGAACTGAAGTCATGTGACTGAAGGTGACCGAGCAGGGGCTCACGTTGAGGTCAGAGCTAACTTCACTGTTGAGGTGGACCACAGCAGACGGAGTCATATATTCAGAGGAGAACGAGTCATTTGGATCCAACTGGAGGAAATTAATATTAGTTTTAATTTTTTTTTAACTTTTGCATTAAGACAACCTAAATCTGTCTTTTTTTTTAAATAAAGTAAAAACTGGGGATGATAATAATGTAGACGTCTTTAAATTACATTCTTTTTTTGCCCTCTGCTTCATATTCAAGAGTCTTACCCAAAGCAACACAACGACTGGACCAGAAGATTAAAAATGGAGGCTTGTTGAAGTCAAACTGGAGTCCAGCGGCGATGGGGCTTTTACTTCAAAAATTGTGGAATAGTTTATCTGATACTATATCGATCAGTCTTATATCGGGGAAACTAAACAGCCACTGGCCAAAAGGATGGCCCAGCACAGAAGATCAACATCATCAGGTCAGGACTCTGCAGTCTACACTCATCTCCAGGCCAGCGGTCACTCTTTCAGGGATGAAGATGTTCACATCCTTGATAGAGAGGAACAATGGTTTGAGAGAGGAGTAAAGGAGGCCATCTTTGTGAAAAGAAACCGTCCATCATTAAACAGAGGTGGAGGCCTCCGGGTTCAACTGTCCCCCTCTTACAATGCTGTTATTGCTAGTATCACTCAGCCCTCTGTGAATAGCAAACAACCATCAGGGTGCTAACGATCCATCGTTAGGCTGATGGTCCTCCTTGATCATGTGAGCAGCTGGTTTCGGCTGTCATCAGCCAACTGGTTGATCCACTGTGAGAGGGTGCTATTTATAAGACTGAGCTGAATACAGCAGCTCAGACTGAGGAAGTCTTTCGGACGAAAGACAAAACGTTTCTACATTTTTTGCTTTGTTTTGTTTTGTTTTTTGAATGTCCAGAGGACCAGACTTAGCTTTTTTAGATTTTTCTACCTGGATTATTGAGCATGCATCAGGGTATTTATCTGATAATTTAAATACTGCACAGACTTTTAAATCTTTGCTCAAGACCCATCTGGTCATCTTTTGTTGTTTGTATGTGCTATAGCAATAAATTGACAAATATATTTGATAAGCCTCACCACTTTATTATCAAACCTAGCAACAAGGACCTCTACTATACCGGCTGCCTCGGAGACCCAACTTGAGAGCAGCAAGAGTGAACCAAAACAATAGTTACACTGGATTGTTGTCCTGCTCTGGATTAGCTGAAGGGGTACAGCTGTGACTTCTCAAGTTGTTAGTGTTTTGTATTTGTTATAGTGTATTGCATTAAAAACACTACCCAGGCAATGAAACTTCAACCTACTAATTTAAATTACTAATGAAATGATTATAGTTTATGTAATATTGTTCAGACTGAATTTACACTTTTATACTATGATCTTTAACTAAATGTACAGAGACATTATGAAGTGTTATAAATCTATGGTTTAATAGAAATATAACAAATATTCATTCAACCTTTATTTATACAGGCTAGCCTGTATAAATATGAATATTTAGCAGCTGNTTTTTTTTAACTTTTGCATTAAGACAACCTAAATCTGTCTTTTTTTTTAAATAAAGTAAAAACTGGGGATGATAATAATGTAGACGTCTTTAAATTACATTCTTTTTTTGCCCTCTGCTTCATATTCAAGAGTCTTACCCAAAGCAACACAACGACTGGACCAGAAGATTAAAAATGGAGGCTTGTTGAAGTCAAACTGGAGTCCAGCGGCGATGGGGCTTTTACTTCAAAAATTGTGGAATAGTTTATCTGATACAGTACTTATATCGATCAGTCTTATATCGGGGAAACTAAACAGCCACTGGCCAAAAGGATGGCCCAGCACAGAAGATCAACATCATCAGGTCAGGACTCTGCGGTCTACACTCATCTCCAGGCCAGCGGTCACTCTTTCAGGGATGAAGATGTTCACATCCTTGATAGAGAGGAACAATGGTTTGAGAGAGGAGTAAAGGAGGCCATCTTTGTGAAAAGAAACCGTCCATCATTAAACAGAGGTGGAGGCCTCCGGGTTCAACTGTCCCCCTCTTACAATGCTGTTATTGCTAGTATCACTCAGCCCTCTGTGAATAGCAAACAACCATCAGGGTGCTAACGATCCATCGTTAGGCTGATGGTCCTCCTTGATCATGTGAGCAGCTGGTTTCAGCTGTCATCCAACTGGTTGATCCACTGTGAGAGGGTGCTATTTATAAGACTGAGCTGAATACAGCATCTCAGACTGAGGAAGTCTTTCGGACGAAAGACGAAACGTTTCTACAATTTTTTTGCTTTGTTTTGTTTTGTTTTTTGAATGTCCAGAGGACCAGACTTAGCTTTTTTAGATTTTTCTACCTGGATTATTGAGCATGCATCAGGGTATTTATCTGATAATTTAAATACTGCAGAGACTTTTAAATCTTTGCTCAAGACCCATCTGGTCATCTTTTGTTGTTTGTATGTGCTATAGCAATAAATTGACAAATATATTTGATAAGCCTCACCACTTTATTATCAAACCTAGCAACAAGGACCTCTACTATACCGGCTGCCTCGGAGACCCAACTTGAGAGCAGCAAGAGTGAACCAAAACAATAGTTACACTGGATTGTTGTCCTGCTCTGGATTAGCTGAAGGGGTACAGCTGTGACTTCTCAAGTTGTTAGTGTTTTGTATTTGTTATAGTGTATTGCATTAAAAACACTACCCAGGCAATGAAACTTCAACCTACTAATTTAAATTACTAATGAAATGATTATAGTTTATGTAATATTGTTCAGACTGAATTTACACTTTTATACTATGATCTTTAACTAAATGTACAGAGACATTATGAAGTGTTATAAATCTATGGTTTAATAGAAATATAACAAATATTCATTCAACCTTTATTTATACAGGCTAGCCTGTATAAATATGAATATTTAGCAGCTGCTTCGGATGTTGTCAGCCCATTAAATGGTCTGTTACTAGTTGTTCTCATCCCCATATGTATCATTCAGACTGTCCCTCCATGTTTACATGTACGTTATTATTGCTGATATGCAGCATCACCCACTGGTAAACCAGGAAGTGTTTTTTTTTCTTCTTTTTGGTCAGATTACGTAACACTTTTCCTAAACCTATAACCTTACACCTGACCCGGAGCACTGACCTTAAACATAACCCCCTTACCCTTGTGCCTAAACCTAACCCAGACCCTAAGCCTAACCCCCAGACCCTTTACTCTGAACCTAACCACGTGAGCCTATTATCAGCGCTAACAATGTTAACAACGTACCTTTAAACCCACTAGGAGGTACAGGAGGGGCTGTCTGAACGCTACATACTCGTGTATGCTTTTGTCTCCTCCAGGCTCGACTACTGCAACTCCCTGTTTATTGGTATCCCTGGCAAAAACCTTCAGAAACTTCAATACATTCAAAACAGTGCAGCAAGGATTCTGTTGAGAGTTTGTAAATTTGAACATATTACACCCATTCTCCATAACCTCCATTGGCTTCCTGTCACCTACAGAATTCAATACAAAACTGCTCTCATTACACATCAATGCTTGCACGGCACTTCACCTGACTATCTAAAGGACATTCTTGCACCATATTCATCCACCCGGTCTCTACGATCACAGAACAGTAATTTCCTTCATATTCCTCGGACCAAATTGAGGACCATGGGAGACCGAGCATTCTGTGTGGCTGCCCCCCGCCTGTGGAACTCCCTCCCTGACGACCTGAGAGCTCCACAGTCACTGGTTGACTTTAAAAGTAGCATAAAGACCTTTCTTTTTAAGCAAGCCTATTCTGCCTCCACATGATTTTATCTTTGATCTTAGCTGATATGATTATTGATTTTACTTGATTTTATCACTCGTTTTATTTTATTTATTTTTTAAGCCTAATCTGCATCCACATGAGTTTATCTTTGATCTTAGTCGATATTATTATTGATTTTATTTGATTTTATCACTTGTTTTATTTTGATCTTTGCTTTATTACATTTTGTAGCACTTTGAGATTTTTATTAATGAAAAGTGCATTATAAATGGAATTCATTATTATTATTATTATTACATATGGGGATGATAACAACATGAACATGCTGGCTAGATGGATGATGGATGGGTGATGGATTATGGATTCATGGATGATGAATGGATGGATGGAGGGATAGATAGATGGATGAATGGATAGATAGATGATAACTTCTTTGCTCAAGTTGGACTCACAGATCCATGGACAGGATAATCACTGTAAGGATAAAAAAGATCACTGTGATTCAGCTTTGATTGGTGATATGTGACTTGTCTATAGAATAGAATATATCTAGAATAGAATATATCTTTATTAGCATATTTGCACCAAGGTACAAAGTTTTGCAATTGGCGCGCGCACGGAAGCCGCAGCAGTATAAAACCGCGCCACCAACAATCAGATATGAAAAAGGAACATACAGTCGGGTAATCATTGGTATTCAAAAAAGTATCTATCACAATTTGTCTTAGGACACTCCATGATAAAGTCTAAAAAACTACCAGCTTTAGCACGAATAAGACAAGACATGTTGCATTTCATGGCAAGCAGGGAGATAGTCCGTGAATAATCATTTCAGATAAGCACAGTCTGTAGATGGCATTCAGCTCGGCTCCATCTGAAAGCACACGGAGACCTCTGGGGGGGGGCAGCGAGTTCTCAACAGCTTTCACTCCAGGAGAAGTTTGCAGTCAGCCTTCTTTTCAAGGTTGCTCAAAGTCCCGATTAGATTAGTCGCTTTATTTATTTTCAGGCCAGATAATACTGCTGATTATCCATACTGCTGATCACATCTTGCTGATTATCTCCTGCTGCAGTACCTTGTACCTTGATCTCTAAATGGCTTTAAGAATCTTTTGGAATCCTGGCAAAAAGCAATGCAGCCATGTTCCTGTTTTTGATTTTCTACATCTGCCTCATAAGCTGTCTGTTTTGCTACTTTGATATATTTGTTTTAACTTGTAAAAAAAAAAATCTGTATGCCTCTCTTATGATTGTCTATTGTTGATTGTTTAAGGAAACTACTGTTGCTGTTGTCATCATTCTTTGTTTGTAGCCAGGTCTCTCTTGTAAATGAGTCCTCGAGGCTCAATGGTATTAACCTGCCTAAATAAAGGTTGAATGAATTCATTTGTGCACATCTGCTCACACTGACTCATGTTCGGGCTGCTGCTGTTACGCCCTGCTGCTTTACATATTTATATATTAGTGCTTAGCATACGTCTTAGATCATTTGGCGTGCCATTTGGTGTTCGTTTAGCATATATCTTAGTACTGTATATATCTTAGTGTATATCTTAGATCCATGTATACTGCTTCTTTTTACAGTTAACATTTTTGCTACTGTTGCATGTAACTGGGACCCTGTGTACGTAATTTTGTTCCACCTCATGTAACACATGTACTGTGAATGACAGTAAACTTGACTTGAACTTAAATTTGAATAGATGGATGATGGATTATGGATTTATGTATGATGAATGGATGGATGGAGGGATGGATGGCATATGGATGGATGTTGTATGGATGGATAGATAATGGATACTGGATGGGTGATGGATAGATGATGGGTGGATGATAATAGATGGACAAGGGATGGATGGATGGATGGATGGATGGATGGATGGTGGATGAACCATGGATAGATGATGAATGATGGATGGATGGATGGATGGATGATGATGGCTGAACCATGGGTAGATTCATTCAACCTTTAGTTATACAGGTTAATTCCATTGAGCCTCGGGGACTCATTTACAAGAGAGACCTGATTATGCATGGATGATGAACATATGGGCATGGATAGATGATGGGTAGATGATGGATGGATGATGGACAATGGATAGATGATGGATAATGGATGGATGGATGATGGAAACTGGATGGGTGATGGATAGATGATGGATGGATGGATGATAATAGATGGACAAGGGATGGATGGATGGATGGATGGTGGATGAACCATGGATAGATGATGAATGATGGATGGGCAATGGATGGATGATGGATGGTGGATGGATGATGGATGGATGGATGGACAATAGATGGACAAGGGATGGATGATGGATGATGGATAGATGGATGATTGCTGAACCATGGGTAGATTAATTCGACCTTTAGTTATACAGGTTAATTCCATTGAGCCTCGGGGACTCATTTACAAGAGAGCCCTGATTATGCATGGATGATGAACATATGGGCATGGATAGATGATGGGTAGATTATGGATGGATGATGGATGATGGACAATGGATAGGTGATGGATAATGGATGGATGGATGATGGATAGATGATGGATGGTGGATGAACCATGGATACATGATAGATGGACAATGGATATATGATGGATAGATGATGGAAGATGGATGGATGGACAGATGATGGATGAACCATGGATAGATATACATGTAGGCTGGATGAAGGTTGGATGATGGATAAATGATGGATTTTCATTCATTCAACCTTTATTTATACAGGTTAATCCCATTGAGCCTCGGGGACTCATTTACAAGAGAGACCTGGTTATGGATGGATGATGGACAATGGATAGATGATGGATAATAGATGGACAGTGGATGTATGATGGATGGATCGATGATGGACAATGGATAGACAATAATAATAATAATAATAATAATGTCTATTCCTGTCATCTGCGTATGTTTTCCCATACACAGACGAAATTCGTCTCTGCATTTAACCCAACCACCTACCAGGTGGTGCAGTGAGCAGCCCGAAAGCGCCCGGGGAGCTGGAGAAATAGGTGTGCACTCATAGACACCCCAAGCTGGGTAGTGGCCGGGGCGCGAACCCGCGACCTTCGGGTCCGTAGTCAAAAACCCTGCCACTAGACAATGGATAGAGGATGGATGGATGAATGATGGATGAATGTTTGGACCTAAGAATGGACATAAAACTTGTTTTCAAGTCAATTTTTGTCCTTTTTTAATTGCCAACAGAAGAAAACAAAAACAATGTAATTCAGTAACAGCACGTTTGTTAATCAGCGATGAAGAAGCTCAAATATTAAAACATCATGTTTGCTTCTGTCTCTGTTTTCTCTCCATCTCTAAAACACTGTGTTGTGTTCTCTGCTTCGTAAAGCAACAGTCTTTTTACTCTAAAGGCCCCCAGACAAGCAGATGCCTCTTAGCTTTTGACAAATATTTACTTCTTGCCATTTCCCTGACTCTAACACACACACACACACA